>UCOH01009952.1:0-26856 GCA_900474275.1 Synergus japonicus
TTGTCGAGCTAGCCGATTGTAACTGACCACAGTTCGCATTACAAGCAATAAAATTTTGTTTTTCTGGAAGACTGTCATCTACACGTAAAGCGAGGAAAAGAAATAGTTTATATAGAGTCAGGATTATTCGAAACAACACATATTGCATTATATAGAGTCTTTCCGCTTCGTGAGATGATAAGTCTTTCGACTTGTATTTACTTTGATTTTTCTTTACTGAATAAATTTATTTATTTTGGCTAATAATTTGTGTTATCGCCTCCCTTGAGAACACGTCCTACGACCGGTGATTACTGGTTCTTAGCCTATGAGAGGGCATAAGCATTTCTTCAATAATTAAAATAAGACTAAATCAGAGCAAGATTGTTTGTTCATATAATTTAACGTAATTTAACAATACAAGGACCAGTTCTCATAACATTTTAGTTCCATACTAATATTCCTTGCTATGAGTTGACCGATTGCCTGGATAATCTTATTAATGGTTGATTTAGAGAGAAATGTTAAAAATGATCCTCTGTCTTTACGATCTTTTCAGGAGTCATGAAGTTTTTTACTGTTCTCAATACAATTTTTCAAATGGTCTTTTAAATTAATGTCATTTGCTGAGCAGAACAACATGTTCAAAAAAGTTTCCATTATCTACAGACATGTCCTCTAGGCTATATGCAGCCTCTAGCTTATTACCTCTATAACTTGGGCCTCGTTTCCTAATAAATTTAACATTGTATATTATTCGTTGCAAAATTTCTCTCGTTTTCCGTACCTGTACTCGGTGTAATAGCTATTTACTTGACAATTGTAGACAAGTAGGCAAGTAGGCAATTTGCTCCTCACTATAAGTCAACCACTTGCGATTAGACCCGTCTTTACCATATATAGATTTTTGTAACGCAGGATCCCTAATATTTTGTTTTGGATGATACTTGAAAAAAAATCGAGTTGACTTTCTTCAGGATATATAAAATAGTTAAACGAAGGATCTGTATAGCTATCATCTTGTTTATCTTATAGCTTGTTTGCACCAGGGGCAGGGGCATGATCATGGTGTGTCTTACCTTGCTCTTGTTCAATTTTTATACGATCATCTATCTGTTGCCGAGTAGATAACAGTTCTTGGTCATCTTGAGAATGCGACAAACTATTAATGTTAATTTCAAGTTCAGTTAGCGCCTCCGCCGCATCTGCCACCACTGCATCAGATGTAGATTTAGACGAAGTCGAACATATTTTTAAAATGTTTGTCAACTTGACACATTTTTGGGCAGTGACTTCCAAAAGCTTTTTTTCTTTAATCTTATTTTCTCTGCACCTCAAGTCTCTTAAATAAAACGATGTTTCATTGAAAGTTTAATTAAAACCTTTTTTTGTCGATGTAATGAAGATAGCAGACTCGCTTGAAGGTGCTATCATATGACAGCGCAAAGCAGAAAGCAGAAAATTATAAGATTGAATTTATTTGTCTCTTTCACTCTTACGATTTTCTGCTTTCTGTTTTGCATTTTCCATTGACATATAGAACAGCACCATGAAAATAAAACAATTACGACGCTATTGTCGGTTAACTGGTTGATTTAGTCAAACGATGTCACGTGACGGTGCGGTGGCGAGCGCTATCACTAAAAAGCTAGGAGTACTAAATAGATCCCAACGACGATTAACTTATAAAGCTTATTAACTTAATATAACTATACTGTTATAATAACAGTATAATTCTGTCTGGAAATATAACTGCCACGTGAATTCCTTCAAAAAACAATTTTTAACTTGTTTCGACAGCCAATCGGCCACACTGGCCCATCAGCCAAACCGAACCATCGGGCATTGCCCTATTTTCCATATGGCCAATTCGGACCTGACATTGACTATAGATATTTAAGATACTCACAAGATCGTTGACAATTTGTTTCGGTTAACTTTCTTCGGTATCTACGAGTTCTGTGCTAATAGATTTCAATTCTGAAGTTTCATCTTGAATTTCTGGATGTTCTTGAAATGATGTTCTTGTAACTTTGCTGATTACTTCACCTTCGTTGAATTTTCTTGGCGTTGAACTGGTATTCAAAATTGGAATCAGAAATTCGTTTTTCACTAACAGCGATTTTGCCCAAATGTGCAAACTCACTATACACAAATGTTATCGTGTTATCGATTTTATAAAAGTCGATAAACTTTGAATCCGTAAACGATCTTCCGATTAGAACGTCAACTGCTTGACTGTCATCTGCCATCAGAGCCGGATTAAGGCAACTCGAGGCCCAGGGCTGTACATTTTTTAGCCCCTTCAAAGAGAATTAAAATTATAAATTATTTAATTTTTATAAACAGTTTTTTAAAGTTGAGGAAGAATTTGGGGGCCCCTTCAAAAGCCGGGCTCAGGGCTTCAGCTTCTCCAGCACCCCCCTTAATCCGGCCATGTCTGCCACTATTAAAAGTCTCACTTCAGATACCGAAAACTGGATCGAAACTCTTCAGCGAAATTTTCTTCTCTACCATGTCGACTCCAAACTTTCTTACCAGTGAGGCTTTTAACGTGCACTCTGCTGTACCAGGATCGATAAGAGCGATCATAGAATGACCATTGACGAAAGCTTTCTTTATGTACTTTCGAAGAGTAGCGTTCCTCACTTCCGAATCGATTTGTTGAATTTGCAGTTTTATTTGTGTTTTGTTGTTGAAACAGTGTATTTGCATATGCCCCTTACCCCCATACTTGATACCATACAATTCTTTTTTAGGTTCTGGATAGTCCTTTGAAATGTGTCCATACACATTGCAATTGTAACACTTTCTTTGATCTTCGGCGTTGTGAATGGGTGGTAAGCTGGACTGGATTCTTGAAACCAGCAGATTCAACCTTTTTCTCTCGTTGACTCTGAATTCGTTCCATGCGTTGAATATTCATTTGTTCGTATTCAAACATGTGAATTAATTCATCTACTTTGTCGTGGCTTCTAGCTGACATCGCCTGACATAAATCGCGATACCACAATCCTATCAAGGCTTGTTCTGTTAAGGGAGTATTCTAGTCTATAATTTTTGAAAAATCGATTTTTTTTGCATATTTTCAAAGATTAGGCTTCCAAGAATGTATCCTTGAAAGGATTTTTTATAATTTCGGTTATTGTCAGAGTTATAGCCATTTTAGTGACTTAGCGAGTGAGCCGGTCCTGCCGCGTATGAGCTTGTATGAGCTTGTTTGCAGTTGTTTCATTCCTGCTTCATACATTGTTTCCAATGTATGGAACAGGAATTGCCGATTAACGAAATGTGAGTGAAAACTGCCTGCAACTTTGCTCAAATCTTTAAACACGTTTTTCTCGAAACAACTTTTTCCAAAACGTTTGACATGATTTCTTAAGTTCTAATGAACTGATTAACTTGAAATTTGGCGTGGACCTTCTTTATATATCCCTTTATCGTCCGAACTAGGATTATGTAAATATTTTGTTATTTACTATTTTTAAGAAATTTTTAATTTTGAAAAAAGGGCAAAAAATCATTTTGTTTTTTCAAACAATCGCCATTTTGTGAAAACAATTTTTTTTTCTTTTTCCGACTACCAGAAGGGTTGGAATCGTGTCAATACGGACGCACCCTTTTTTCCACCCCCGCCACTCCATCAGTCTGTAACTTGTTCAATTTTCGAATTTTTTTTCGCAATTTTTTTCCGTATCGTTGGAATATTAATAAATGTCCAGTACAAAAGTGTATGGTAAAAATATTTTTAGTTTTTTTTTATCGAATTTCAAAAAACACCCATTATTTGTACCTCTAGACTAGTGTGCGCGCTTTCTCCAACACGAAGCTGTCTGGCCATCAGTGTAGCGTTTTCATTCCATTTAAATTTTGTAACCACTCTTTTGCTTTTGACGTTCCTATTTCTCCATAGAAGTTGTCGATGTTCTTTGTGAGGTCCGGCATGATATGATAATTTGTGATTGGCTGTTCAACTGTAGTATCCATGGAGAATAGACATAAGGAGACCAAAGTAATGTAACGCAAAATAAGAAAATTTTTCGGGAAGTACACACGACTGAACTTCCCGTGCGTGGCGCTAGTATGAACACATGTACAAAAATGGCCGCCGATATGAAAATGACAATATGCAAACAATATCAAATAATATAACCACAACTTTTGTGCTTGTGCAATTAAATTATATTATGTAGATTCTGTTCAATAGATCGCATTTATGAAGTGAAAGTGCAATATCGAAATAGTAAGTATAATACTCTTATTGCAATTTCGTGTATTCTAAATGATAAACAAGATTCGTTAAATGATTATTTATTTTAAATGAAAATGAAAAGTTTGTTAAGAATACATTTAATTGATGATAATATTTGCGCATGTGTTTGGGTGTGTGTGTCACGTGAGGCTAGGGAGTTCTATGCATTGTGTGTGTATGGGTGAGCATTACTTATGGAACTCTATCTATCAAAGACAAGTGTGAGTAATAATTATTTTCACTTAAGTCAGAAGCGTCAAGACCGGGTCACAAACCACTTCGCTCGTGAAATTCGGTTTCCTGAATTCGAGTGTATTTAAAATCCGCCGCTTAATTTATAATTCATCCTGAACTCTTATCGTATTTATTGAATAAATTGTGTTTAGTTTAATAAATAATTCTATTCAGTGACTATACCTTCACAATCATATAATAAGTAGAAGGAATTCAGGCAAAAGAAAAGATTATGTTTCTAACAAAGTTTCATACGACTTTCAAAAAATGTTTGACCAAATTTACAATTGCGCAGAAATTAATTATTTGCCTTTAAATTAATTATCATTGAATACATTGCCCAATACTTTTTATAAATAATATTGAATAATTAATTATTGAGGCGCGTGTACTTCTCGAAATTATTATTTACTTTTCGTGAAGTCGATGTACAGGACTTTGGTCTCCTTATGTCTATACTCTATGGTAGTATCATTGACACTCTTATTAATACTTGGTTGGTGCGTCAACGCTCGGTCGCATAGTTGCAATAACATTTGTTCTCTTATTTTCCCATCTTCTAGCATATTTTACATCAATTGTTCTAGAAAAGCATAAGCATCAGGTTGTGTTTGTACGTTGGTTTGATTTCTAGGTGCACGGAAAGAAATTTAATACACCAGCGACACTCATAGATACCTCTTTTCTTTATTTAGTTTTAATGTGTAGGGTGGCTGATCCCGAATAATATTTATGTACAAAATATTGTACTTATAAAATTAATTTGTGTATTTAAAATATTAAAATTAATAATAAGTTAACAAAAGAGATAACCGTGGTAAAGAGGAGATAGATTTTGGGATAGAAAGAAATTAAAATTTTTTTGTGTAGAGGTAGACTCAGAGATAGGTAGAGATAGATATTATATAGGGATAGACTGAGTGATAAAAAAGATAGATATCACCGGACACGGAGATACAGTAGTGGATAGAAAGAGATAACGTTTTGAGGATGCAAATCAGCTACTTGAAAGAGATAGAAACGTTCTATCTATTTCTATCCGCAATTTTCTATCTCTTTTTACCTCTTCGTTTGCAGCAGGGTGCAATAATTATATTTTAAAAAATTTGAATTTTCGATTTTTCAAAAAAATTTAAAAAGTTGCTATGTCAATCTTGTAAAACGTTCAAAAAGCAATGTTTTTTTTTCTTGACTTGTTTTCATATCCTGTGTTGTTTGGTTAAAAATTTTAATTTTTGTTCATTTCTTTTGAATTTCCGAAATTTTCTAAATCCACCCCTCTCTCTCCCAACACATACACACACATGTTTTTCGGGATCAGGTGGTCACAAAATGTGGATATTTGTCATAAAATAGGTGATCAATTTTTATACATATCTAATACATTCTCAGATGAGAATGTAAAAAAATTTGAAATTTTTAAATCAAAGTTCTTTTTTCTATTCTTATACAACTTATAAAATCTTTATTTTAAAATTTCTAGTTTAGCATAACTATCTATGGCCTTTTCGAGCACAAAAAATTAACTTTAATTTACCGATTTGTAGCCAAGATACAAGTTTAAAAATACGGTTTGGGTATTTTTGACCCCCGTGGTTAACAACGTCTATTAAAATACATGGGATTACCGAGGGTATTATTTGAAAAATGAGTACGACTACAGAAAAAAAATTCTAGCTGTGCTATTTGTTAAGTAAAATGATGAAATTGAATTTTAAGGCATGAACTAATTAATGCTAACAATCATGAAAAAATAAAGAAAATAAAAGGAAGCTTACGCTCTGAAGAAGTAAGTAGTATGAGTTACTTCTGGTTCTAGGACCTCTATTCTAGGTTGGAGCAAAAGACGATCCTTGCTTAAGCTTCTCTTGGAAACCTACATTTAAAATACATATATATATACACGTTTTTACTCATTTTATAACTTTCATATTCAGCAACAAAAAATCTATTTCTGATATTCGTTGTATAAAATGGAGAATTATTAAATTAAAACTTTAGCCCAATATCAAAAATACCCCCAGGATCCTTTAAAAATCATAATTATGTAGAATCTAGCAAAATTTTCGAATAGAATTCCGAACATTTCAAAAGTTTATTCCGATTCATTCGAATTAAGGGTGTTGATTCGAAGTTATAACCTTAAGATTCAATTTTTTCATTTTACTTAAGCAATATTAAAATTATAAATTATTTCGCTTTATAGCCACCCTTGTATTTTAAAAAACATGTCTACAGAACGAAAATATATCTAATTGTAATATTTGTATAGTAAAATGAAGAGATGGTATTTTCATCTTTGATCTTAAATTCAACACCCTTAAAAAATCGAATTGATTTTTAATAGGATCGGACTGAGAACTTGCTTCGAATTAACTTGGATTCATTCAAAAAGGATTTCTATGCTTCAATTTCGCAAGGATAATGAGGCTTGAATTTTTTTTATTTTTCTTTACCCTATTTTTATTACAATTTGAGTCTCAAAAAAAATTATGAAATATGAATATTATTTACCATATTATTTGTCTGAATTGGAGTCATGTGTATTATTTTTTTTCTAAGTTCAGTCAGCTGCAATTCCTCTTGAAAGCTGATATTGGTTTCTTGTGTTTCCTCCCTTTTAGAAATGGCAATAGATTCTGAAGAATATTTGACTTGAACCCAAGGACACATTGTAGGAGACGATGGTAGAAAAGTTTTTCTTTCAGGTCGCGACAATCGTGGCGATAAACGCCTCAACAGAGATGCGATTTTTGATCTGCAAGTAAATAATAATAATAATAATAATAATAATAATAATAATAATAATAATAATAATAATAATAATAATAATAATAACAATAATAATAACAATAATAATAACAATAACAATAAAGTAAATTAAAAAATAAACATGAATATAGCCGTTTTTCAAGCCTGCCTTAAAAAAAATTTATGTGGGCCACGGGAAAGAGATGTATTACTACACGGAGAGAAAAAAACCTACATTAGACGTATGAAAAATGCATACAGTTCATATTTAAGGACTTTATAGACAGATTGTATATAATTCAA
Source organism: Synergus japonicus (assembly GCA_900474275.1). NCBI lineage: Eukaryota > Metazoa > Arthropoda > Insecta > Hymenoptera > Cynipidae > Synergus > Synergus japonicus. The sequence goes on from UCOH01009952.1 coordinate 7,520, forward strand.
GCAATTTTAGTTTGAAGTCAGTAGAACAAAACTATAACAACATGATAGAACAGTAGCACTATTTGCATACATTTATTGTATGAACTTGGTAGCTAACATACTTTTTAGGTATAGCTGTCAGGCTTTTAATGTATGGCTGGTTGTATACCTCGAATGCTTGGGCCACATACTTTTATAGTATGAGGGACCAAACATCGACGAGAGTTTGGTAATATTTTTATGAAAAATGTTATTTTTTTTATATCGGAATCTACTTTTTAAACTTATGATAAATAAAGTAAATAATTTAAATATACTTTTACTCTAGGCGCATGTGCGAGCTGAATGCTTGAGCGCGCCATACTATTATAGTATGAGAGTCTGATTATTTCAAGCGTGTGCTCGAACATACATTTAACGCGTGACGTTCGAACATTTTTAGCATGGACTCTTTTTAAAACTATACACTAAATGTATAGTTCCAAACTATTAATCTATAGCTTGCAGTCACATAACAAAAGTACGAAACCAACCTTTGAAAGTATGAACTCAAACTTTTAAAGTATAACTTAAGGGCATGCTCTGTCCCGTGGTTTGTGAAAATTTTTTTTTCGAAGTCACCACGGCCAAACGAAATGATATATCGATTTCAAACTTTGGGATATGGGAAATGAGACACTAAATTGCATTTTAAAATTTAATTTGAGTAGTAATTTGTTAAAAAAATCCGATCCTTACCTTACCGACTTAGCTTTTTTTTCAAAATTTCTACTCAAATTAAATTTTAAAACGCAATTTAGTGGCTCATTGCCCATATCCCAAAGTTTGAAAGTGATATATCATTTCGTTTGGCCGTGGTGACTTCAAAAAAAATTCTTCACAAACCACGGGGCAGAGCATGCCCTTAAGCTTAACATTCAAAGCACGAAAATATTCACACGTCAAATGCACGTTTTTTCTCTCTGTTTATGAACTCCATATTTTCAGTTTGAGTTGCAGATGACCCTATTTAAAATTCTTCTATAGGTTACCATATAGGATCCTATGTATGATTCTATCCTCCAGCATATAGGACTACCCTATAGAAAAATAAAAAGGTCAAGTTTGAAGGATCCTATAGAGTTTCCTATGAATGCATCAGTCGTACATGAAATCGTACTTCGAACCTGTAAATCGTCTCTACATGAAATCCTTCGTTCGAACCTGTAAGTTGTCTCTACATAAAAACCTACGTTCGAATCTGTAAGCTTTCTTTACATAAAATCTTACTTTTCGAAAGTGTCTCCTTACTGGAAGTAAAGAGACAGAAAGTTGAAAATAGAAAGAGATAGAAGTTTTCTGTTTCTTCCAAGTATCCATTTTGCATCCCCAAAAGGCTATCTCTTTGTATCCACCATTTCCACCATTGTATTTCTTTTTATCTTTCAGCCTATCCTTGTGTCTGGTAATATCTATCTCTTCTTATCCCTCAGTCTATCGTTATTTCTGGTAATTTCTATCTCTTCCTACCTCAGTCTATTTAGGGTGGAATCCTATACGAGCATAAAATGTTCGTTTAGAAAAAAACAGCCAATAACAGAAAGCCTTAAGGGCGATGGAATCTGAAAGTAAAAGTTGTCAACAAACTGTCAAAATCTGTGGAAAGAAATAAAGCTATCATGTGGACTTGAATTTTTCCAGCCAAAGGTAAAAGAGGGAAAATTTATAGGTTTTAGATAGAAAAAAATAGAGAGAAGAAATGAATAAGGGGCGCTTGATGATAAGTTTGTCAAATACTCACTTTTATAGTCCCAAAATAGAGTGTAATTATTTCCTGTCAGAAACGGCGAACATTTTGACTTCCAGGATGGAAGAAACTAAATATTGATTCCTGCTAGAGATATTCTATAATTGACTGCAGGAAACCAACACGTGCTGCGCGCGCAGGGTGCCACTGTCGCAGCTGTCAATATTTAGTTTCTTCCATCTTGAAAGTCAAAATGTCCACCGTTTCTGACAAGAAATAATTACACGTTATTTTGGGACTATAAAAGTGAGTATTCGACAAACTTATCATCAAGCGTCCCTTATTCATTTCTTCTCTCTATTTTTTTATATCTAAAACCTATAAATTTTCCCTCTTTTGCGTTTGGCTGGAAAAATTCTAGTCCACATGATAGCTTTATTTCTTTCCACAGATTTTGACAGTTTGTTGACATTTGCTACCATATTTATTTAAGATTTAAGATTTCCCGCGTCATGCGCCATATTCAATATACGCCGCGTCATCACTTTCATCTGATCAATAAGGAAAAAGCGTTACGTTATTAATGATCTTTTTATAATAGGATGCATAATTATTTTAAAACTACAATCTTTTGTACATACATATTATTATAATCAATTGTTTTTTTTTAGGAAGGGAGGGGAAATGCTTTATGCACGACGTGTGGGACTTCCAGGTTTTGACATTTTCACACCCAGATTGCCATGTTAGGCCTACCCACTAAAACCACCTCCCTTTTCTTCTTGGCAGAATTCCCCCCGGAACCGTTTTCGCATTACTTCAGGGTGTGCCGTTTTGTAGCCGTCTAGGGCTTCTGCAATTTTTCGATATCTGGGTTTGGATATCCTCCCTCTAGCTGCTGACATGGTGTTAATCAGCGGAACAGTGTGGCACAAGGTGTTCTTCATTCTTCTTCATGCGCGAAACTACTTCCATGTAGTTCGCTACCTTTTCCCAGTTTTCATCACCGCTAAGCATTTTAGCGATGATGTTCTCTGGGCTTATCCGTCCGATGTCTGTTTCCAGCGACGTTCTTTCCTCTGTCCATTTGTCACACATGAAGAACATGTGACTCGCGTTATCCCTACTCAGATCGCAATACCTGCAATCAGGACTTCTTGCTTTACCGATTTTGTGCAGGTACGTTTGGAAGTACCCGTGGCCTGATAAGAATCGTGTCAGGTAGTAATCCACTTCTCCATGTGTTCTGTCGATCCAGGCTGTGAGATCGTTTATAAGCCTAAACGTCCACCTACCTCTGAATTCATTTCGCTATCTGGTTTTCCACAAATCCATAGTGTGTGCTCGGCATTCCTCTTTTGCGGTGGCTTTCCCGACCTCAGGCTTCTTCAGAAAAATTTCCTTCTCGCGGGCCAATAGGTCTATTGGGATAATCCCAGCGATCACCATTATCGCGGGTTCAAAGACTGTGTGGTAGGAGCAAGCAACTCTCAGCGCTCCCCTTCGCTGCACACGGGTCATGTGTCTTCTGTACTTATCTATCTTGAGCACGTCAGCCCATATTTCGGCTTCGTACAGCAAGATAAACGTCGTCACCTTCATTAATAGCTGGCGTTTACTCGCTTTAGGCCCGCCAATGTTAACCATCAGTCTGCTCAGGGCCGTCGTGACTGAAGCCACTTTATCAGCCGCTTTCTCGATTTGTTTGTAGAAGATCAGCTTCGTATCCAGGAGGATTCCTAGATACTTCATTGCCCCTTCGGTCTCTATCATCTCACGTCCCACTTGTAGCTGAATGCAAGTGTCGATTCTCCTGGTCGTGAGGATCACTATCTCCGTCTTCTGCAGGGCGAGGCTCAAGCCGTGCTGCTTCATCCAGTGGCAAACACTGTGCATGACATTGTTAAGCTTTCTCTGCGCTTCTTCGATGTCCCGCGCCACTATAGCTGCCGCGATGTCATCTGCATAGTCTACCAGAGATGTACCCTTCGGTAGTTCCAGTTGGAGGATGCCGTCGTAGGAAATATTCCAGAGATCTGGCCCCAGAATAAATCCTTGCGCAGCTTCTGCTGTTACTTCTCTTCTGCGGGTACCGTCATCGGTATCGTAAAGCAACGTCCTATTCCTTAAGTAGCTTCTCACCATTCGGAGAAGATACGGTGGCACCTGAAAACTATGCTCGAGAGCGAACATGATGTCTTTCTATTTAGCCGTGTTGAAGGCATTCCTCACATCCAACGTGACCAGAAGCATGACTGGTCGCGAGTAGTGGTTCCCCCGTCTGGTAGATATACCAGTTTCCATCACGCGCTGGACAGCCTTCATTGTGCCACGACCTTGTCTGAATCCGAATTGTTGCTCGGAGAGATCACCAGCCGCTTGGACCGCTGATAGTAGACGAGGTTTTAAGAGCTTTTCTAAAAGCTTACCGGCCGTATCCAACATGCACAGAGGCCTGTAGGATGACGGGGAGCCTGGTTTGCCTTTGCTTTTACTTATCAGCACCAATCTCTGCTCTTTCCACTTTGTGGGGAAGTTCCCGGTTTTAGACAGCTCTTTTACATGTCTAAAAGCAGCTGCGGGTTATGTCGTTCAGCTGCTTTCAGTGGCTCTGTAGGAATCCCATCCGGTCCAGGCGCCTTGTTGTTTTGCAGCGACCTTACGGCTGTCCGGAGTTCTGCTGCGTCAAAAAGTGGGATGTCCCTGGTGATATCCTCTCCTGGATCGTCGTGTTGGACATCGGCTGTTGGAAAGAGCGAATCCACGATGTTCCGCATGGTTTCCGCGTCACTCTTGAAAGGTGGTGTTGTTGCCCCTAGTTTTTGGGTGACTATTTTATAACCCAAACCCCAAGGATTTTCGTCCACCTCCTTCGTCATTGACATCCAACATGCGCGTTTGTTTCGCTTGATGGTTTTGCGGAGCACTTTCTTCATTTGAAGAAATTCCGCTAGGTTGAGGACCATTTTAGCAGGCTTCTTTGTTCTCTGGGCCTTTCGTCGTAGGGAAAAACAGAGTCTCCTTAACTCCGCTATCTCTTCCGTCCACCAGTATGCTGGGTAGCGGATTTTTTGTTGCCCTTTCTGAGGCATAGAGGCTTTGCAAGCTCGCCGAATACGGGCCAAAGTATTTTCGACCACTCGTCCGGAATTGTTTATCGCCGCTGTTAGGTTACTGTTGGTAATTATCCTTACGAAACTTGGCTCATCTAGTTTCTTCGGATTCCATCTGATCGTGCGACAGGTGCGCGTCTTTAGATCTTTCTTGACCGTTTGCAAACTGAAGGCGATGTACTTATGATCACTGCCTGTGAAGCCATCCATCACCCGCTAGTTTGCGACGTATCTTGCCAGATCTTCCGATGCCAGCGAAATGTCTGGGGTGGTTTCCCTTTGTCTGGCTCGCCTAAATGTCGATGCGCCAGTGTTTAGGACTATAAATCCTCTTCTGACTGCCATCTCCATTATTCGCTTCCCTCTAGAATCCGGGTATGTCATGTCCCACTCCACCGCTTTCGCGTTAAAGTCTCCGGCTACAACGATGCCACCTTCCATGTTCCGTATGGCTTCCTCGAGTCCTTCCAGTTTCTTTTGGAAATCCTTAATTGCCTCGTTTGGTGTGAAGTAACGGCTCAAATAGTGATTCTGCCACTCCTAACCCATACGTACCCTTCACCGGATCCGTAAGCAGTCACTGGTGTTTTCTTTGTGTTTACTACCCATATCGCTGCGGTGTCAAAAGTATCTCCGAACCAGGTTGAGCTATTTCTGTCCCAATATTGTTCATTCAGTATCAGGATATCGGCCTGCTTTTCAAACTTAATTTGAGTCAACAGGTCGTCCGCTGTCTTGCTTCTATTCAAGTTTGCCTGTAGGATATTTATCATTCTCGGTAATTGTTCTTTACTCCTGCCAGAGCATCCTTAAATACTTGGCAAATACCTGTCCCTGTATTATAATCATGTAACGAGAGATTATACGCTTGCGCACTTACACCGGCTCTCGTTACCGAGCCTTGCTAGACGCGTCTCCCACTCCAACTCTCCCTACTCGGGGCGTCGGCCATTATTGGCACATTCATTAAAAGCAGTCGCTCTGCGTGCAAATCTTCAGTTCCGCTGGGCGAGTCCCACCGACCAGGTTGGAGAGACCCTCGCCCGGTGAAAGCTCATACGCTTTCCCTATCGATAGGTGCTACTATGTTAGGCAAAGCGAGAGTAAAATCGCAAGGGACAGGCGTTACTGTACTTGCCATTTCCTGAGCTGACTTCAGAACTCTCGAAGTCTGATCTCAAAGGTGTACGATTTTCACAATCGATAGGCGCTACTATGGTTGTCAAAATCTAACTCAGATATTAGTAGATAGGTGCTTCTAATAATAATATCTGTCACTTGAGAGATCACCTTCTATCTCTGTTTTAAACAAATGAGAGTATAAAACTAGGGAAACTTGATTTGCTCTCATCAGGAGCTACTGAGAGAGATAAATGAAACCGGCTTGAATAATATTCGTTAGGTGCTACTAAGAATATTATTCAATACTTTAGACTAGGGAAATATACTAAAATTCAATTTACTTTGTCCACCGAAACTGTGAACCTCTCTCATCGTCTTACCGTATTTACCGCTGAGGGGAAGACAGGTAACGTCGATAAATGTAATCCGCTAAAAACTCCTGTATGCCGAGTCCAAAGACCGAATTCCTTTATCTTAAAATATTTGTTTAACAATTACATCGCGTTTAAGTTACAGAAATTATTAAAAATACGTCGAGAGATTTATTTTCTGTCTCCGTTCTACTCGCTCTCCGTACTACCCACTCAACATTCTACCCGACCGACGTTCTCCGCTACCATAAAATCTCATTCAATACTATGTAATTCTCAGAATCTCACTCCACGTTGATTCACTGTTTTTTATGTACAGCGAGCTATACTCGATTCATACTTTAAATTATACCTTTTTTATTCAGACGGAATATGATACTCTGTTTTATCAAATTCCGTTACACCAAATATTAATAATTTTGTAAATATAAATGTTAAGTTAAATATATATTTATATTTTCGTTATTTTGTTAAACAAAATTATCGGATCTGTTTTATTGTCTCTAAACCTAACCCTGGCCAGGCTGAAGCGTCCGCTGAGGCAATAATTATCAACCCCCAAAAACAGACCGCTACAATCATACTGCTAAGGTATATAACACTGACAACTCTGCATCTATAGGTACGCGAAACAGCGCGTGTCGACTTTGCTTTCCAACACTAACGAACGACTTATTGTTAGAAATTATGCGGTAAAAATCAATATCACTCTTTTAACCTCCTTATTTCTATCTCAGTCTGGATAATCACGTAATTCTATGTACCTTTAAAAATACATGTTTCTTAATAACAATAATGTTAAGTCTTAATTTAAAAACATAATATTTTAGTATTTCTCTCGATAATACTACTTTTCTGCCAATCAATATGTTTTCTGTGTTTTCCCCATTCTTTTGAACGAAACATCTGCTATTTTCATGGATTGTAAAACTTAGACAAGTATAATAATCTTTAGTTTCCCCTTAAATTTTTTTAAATAAGAGTTGTAAAGGTAGTGGTAAATACTAAGGCCTTCAAATTCGTTCACATAATTTTTAGAATTTTGTGCTTAAATTCATTTTGCGAACGCCTATAGTAGTGCAGGTTATCTTTGATCCTACGGGTCCACCGACCATAAATGAGTTGAAGTTTTGTCATAGTACCACGGTACTCTGACGCCCATGTATTTTTTTGGCCAGTTCATCGATGCGCCAACAGAGCCATCTTCAGTTATGCCGACCGAACTAAGAGCTCTGTGACGTTATTCTGGTCATGCGCAGCGTGTAAATAAGTTTAAATTGTTTTCCTCAAAGATTGTTGTTGTGTATACGTTGCTTTTTTTACAAGTACATTGGGTGTATTGTTTGAATTGTTTCGTAGGTTTTATACAATTTTATATTGCTTATATCATCAGTGGAAGTGAAATTAAGGGCGATGGAATTTGAAAGACAAAATTGACAGAAACTGTCAAAAACTGTCAAAATCTGTGGAAAGAAACTAATGTTATCAGCAGGATTTGGAATCGGTCTTTTGACAGATAAAAGGGCACGTATATCGATTTTTTTTAGCACACTTGGGAAAGAAAAGGTGAAGAATAGGCCGAGATTTCCTAGTTTTTCGATAAGACGAATATATAAAGCGATGCAGCTGAATAAAGCTGCGCCTCTAATGGTGGATATTTTGACAGCACGACCAGAAAATAATAGATTAATAGATAGATAGCTACGAATTGATACAGTGCTGACCTCACTCAGCGATAGTTTTGGCGGGAATGATTTGAATTGCAAGATGAAAGACCGTAGTAATCTTTTATCGTTTGATCTTTCTCATATTTATTATAAGAAAAACTGAATCCCTACCTTTAGTAACAATTATACAATGCATTTATATTACTTAAATCATTTAAATTTGTCAATAATAGAATAAATCTTTAAAATCGGAGATTATCTTTCATCTTACAATTCAAATCATTCCCGCCAAAACTATCACCGAGTGAGGTCAGCACTGTATCAATTCGTAGCTATCTATCTATTAATCTATTATTTTCTGGTTGTGCTGTCAAAATATCCGCCATTAGAGGCGCATCTTTATACATCTGTATCGCTTTATATATTCGACTTATCGAAAAACTAGTGAGTCTCGGCCTATTCTACACCTTTTCTTTCCAAAGTGTGCTAACAAAAATCGATCAACTTGCCTTTTTTTCCCGTCAAAAGACCGATTCCAAATCCTGCTGAAAAGTTGGCAGAATTGGACAGGCGTGCAACAAAACATTTATTATGTAGGGTGTCGGGGGGCACCCTACACAATAAAACTAAACAAAAAAAAAACAAAAACCGGATTTCAAGCCCTCAAAAAATGCTTGTAGTGTGGAATTGTATTATCCGTCTAATAATTTGTACATTCACGCATATTGTAAGTAGGTATACTCGAATTACTCTCTGAGTGTTCTGACACCCAGAACCCCGTATTAGTCACGCCCCGGGAATCCGAGTTTCTCTACATTAACGTTTTCAAATTCCATCAGCCTTAAGAAAATTTACGCGTAAGTAATTATAAATTATGTAATTACGTAATTTATAATTACATAATTTATAATTACTTGTAAAAAAACGACGTATACAAAACAAAAAACTTTGAGGTTAACAATTTAAACTTATTTACACGCTGCGCATGACCAGAATGACGTCACAGATCTCTTAGTTCAGTTGGTACAACTGAAGATGGCTCTGTTGTCGCATCGACCAACTGGCCAAAAAAAAATGGGAGTCGGAGTACCGTGCATAATACGACTATAATTTTCATTAAGTTTTTCCTACTTTTTCTAATAGTCTTTCTTCCCCTTAGGGATAGGCGATTCTGAATCGATCTTTTCCATTCAAAAGATCGATCTTTGAATCGATTCTTTACTAGTCAATTTTTTGTTGGATCGATTCTTTACCCTCAGAATCGAAGAACCGATTATCGCGTTGTTCATTTATTCTATCTGAGCGCAAAAATCGCAAAACGTAAAATCAACAGGCAATTTTTGTCTTCTCAAGGTCTGTCCACAATGGAATGAATTTTGGTGAAGTTCCACGGCTGCATTAGACGCAGATTCTACGGCCGCTGCGCACGCATCATATTGCCAACTGTCATATATTTTTCGATGTTCACGTTTCGTCGTTCCGGTAAATGATACCGGTAATCTGATTACTTAATTAATCTATTAATTTTTACCGGTAATCTAATTAATTATTCTGGTAATCTGATTACCGGTATCAATTTCCAGAAAGGCGGAACGTGAACATCGAAAAATGCATGACAGGTGTCCATACGATGCGTCCGCAGCGGCAGTAGAATTTACGTCTAATGCACCGAAATTCATTCCCTTGTGGACATGTCCACAATGGTTTGCAGACCTTCAAAGGTTTGCTGTCATTAGCTGTTCGTTTTGCGCTCTCATGAGGTTAGTCACGTGTGTGAAACGCAATGCAATTTTCGAGCATAATACTACGTTGATCTTTGAGCAACTGTGAAAATATTTGTTCAATTGACCTTGGCAGTTTTGAGTGACAGCAATGGCGGAATATTCAAATGATTCAAATTACTATATATTTTTGATATTTATTTCTGAATAAAAATAACTAAATTTAAAGAAAAAAATTGTTTAATTTTATACATTGAAAACGCACTTATCGTAATTTTTTAAAATTATTTTATAATTGTACTACAAATGCAATAATTTGAAGTGCAATTTTAAAATAATAAAAAAATTACAATAAGTGCGTTTTCAACGTATAAAATTAAACTGTTTTTGACTTTAAATTTAATTATTTTGATTGGGAAATAAATAAATTGATTGACAACCAACATTATAAATACATTAATATACACGTTACTCGGAACTTAAAATTAATATAGTAATAGATATAACTATTTTCATTTTGCAAAACTTTTTATAAACTAATTAAATTAAAGGTTTCATACATTGTACTATTATAGCATCACGATTTTTTTACATTCATAAAAGATAGAATGTGTAAAATAAAGTATGTGACGTTACTTTTTTAATAAATTTAAGGTCTCTAGAATAACGCATATTTAGCCCAAAATAAGAGAAACAATAATTAAATAAAAATAAGCAATTTTAAAGATAAATTTAAGAATACATCAAGCATATTTATACAACAAGATTTTTAAAGAGGAAGATAGTTAATGAGGTCCGTTTCCCATTTGTCCTCCCTATCGTCCTGTCTTCTTCCTTTTCGCGGGTTATCAGCTGTCGTTGATAGACGAAGAGACTCCGAGCTCCTTCCTATGAGAGAGAGTTAGACAGAAGAATTGTCTTCCCGATGATGATTTCAGGGCCGGCAATACTTCAAAGATATGATGGAGAACAATGAACTCTAACTCCATCGATGCTCGAGATACAGAATGTAACAGAGAGAGAGAGAGAGAGAGGGAAAAAGGCATAAAAAGCCAAAAGATTATTTTGGACAGATAAGAGATAATAATAGGCGAGATTACCTAGTCCTTCAAAGAATTTCTTGGTAGTCGCCACGGTCAATCCTTGCCAGAGGTGCGCCTAGGACCTTGGAAGACCAAAATCAATCCTTCTATCCAATATTAACAGGATTGCTGTCTTGGATGTTAAGAGGGATGATCATAAGATAAGATATAAATCCTTTTATAACCATACGATGATTTCAAGATGTAGGTATTGATGATGGACCAAATAAGCTGTATAAGTTGGTGGGAATCCTCCAGATTTTATCCTAAGACCTCAGAGCTGAGAAATTGTACAAAAAAAAATATATAAAAATAAAAATAGGTCCCTAATTTCTTCCTAAAATTAACAAAATAAAACTTAAAAATATAATTAGTTCTTATAAGGTAGGAAAACGTAAAATAGTAAAGTAATAAAATAAAATATAAATAAAACAAATAGGAGTGCCGAATTTGGCTCTTTGTGAGCGCAAGAGCTCTCCTTATTTAAAATTGGAAATATTAATTTATATTTTTGTGACTTGCAAAATCTGCAACGTCACAAGTATGAACCTAAATCAGTCAACGTTTAAAGTAATTATAAGTCAACATTTAAGACCATTTAATGACGCTGAAACTGGCGGCCAGATTCTAGCGGCCCGGGAAATATTCTCGGAAATATTTCCATGTATTACAATTTCAAGTCAGTCGTTGAAACGAACGATAGGATAAATAACGATAGGTATTGAAAATAATTAATTTCTTGCAAAAAACAGTTTTGCAAAGGGAAATTTCGCTTATATTCAAATACTATATTATTCAAAGATGATTTCCCATATTTTTAAAATGATTTATCGTGGTATTTAAAGTCAGGATAAAATTTTCAATATAAGGCTACATTGAAAAAAATTTAATTTATCCTTGCTTTAAATACCCCGATAAATTGTTTTCAAAACATAAGAAATTATCTTTGAATAATGTAGCATTTGAATATAAGCGAAATTTTCCTCTGCAAAACTGATGTTTGCAAGAAATTAATTATTTTCTATACCTATGGTTAGGTAACCGTACATTCCAAAATTTATCCTAGCTTTAAATATCACGATAAATCATTTTAAAAATAAGAGAAATTATCTTTGAATAATTTAGTATTTGAATATAAGCGAAATTTCCGTTTACAAAACTTTTTTTTGCAAGAAATTAATTATTTTCAATACCTATCGTTACTTAACCTATCGTTTGTTTCAACGACTGCCTTGAAGTTGTAATACATGGAAATATTACCCAGAATATTTCCCGGGCCGCTAGAATCTTGTCGCCAGTTTCAGCGTCATGACCATTTAAGATCCTGAATCAGTCTATAAAAATTAAACCTAATACGACTCGAAGAATATAGCAGGAAAGTTTTAACAGATATGCCGATTAAAACAATTTCACTACTTTTGATTCAGTAAACTTTTTCATTTTCTTATTATGACCTGTGGACATTTTTGAAGCAACAGGTGGAATTTCGTTATCCTGTGGTATATCAGGTATCTGATGAACTTGAGGTTCTAGAGCAATTTCTTGAATGGTTTTATTTTCTTTTAAGAATTTGTTTAATACTATGTGGAAACATTCTTTTACAATGAGTTTCTCGCAAAAGTGATTTTTGCAGAATGCATAATAAGCAGAACTGTTTTTTTAAAACCATTGTAAAAAAATATCCTGTAAAGGGCATTCATACCTATATTTTTGCAAAAATGTCCACAAGAAATCATTCGTGTTCTTTATCAATTACACGACCGACTCGCTGGCGTAAGTTTCCGCATTTTGATTAGACTGATCACCAAAACCAACATCAAGAAGCGAGAGGAAATCTGTTTCCATAATTTCATTACGAAACAATGCTTTTGAACATGTTTCACAACCGTCTGGTATTTTGATATTGGCTAATAATTGTTTGGCCACACGAGAAATATCACAATTATCTTCAAAAGATAAATTATAAATGTGAGAATCTAAATTTATATCTTCTTCTCTAAGAGAAACATTTCTTTCCGACGGATGAGAGACACTTTCATCGTAATAATTTGTTAAAAATTCACGTAGATTATCTAACGGTTTACAATCGTCTTTTTCACAATTACTTTTTGTGTTTGTTGGTTCTGATATGGTATTGATAAGAACTGTTTTTAATGCAGCAGTAAATTGAAAGCAAGTAGGATTAGTGTTCGCAATACTGTGTTGTCTGATGTTGCAGAATAGATTTTCTACCGGGTCTTGATTCAAATTCCGAACGCATAAAAAACGGAAATCTTCTTTTAATTTTGCCCATAAGAACTTTAAAGCTTTCATATTTAAAACCCAACCATCTAAAAAAGAAAATGTTTTCGTGATGTTTGCCAATGTATAACTATCGCTTTTTTTATAGTATTTATACCGCCATAGTTTCCAATTTGGAATTTCGTAAATTAATCTATCACATAATGGTAGATGAGGTGTTGTATCGCTTAGAGCACATTTGTAAGGTTTATTACTGTTAATTGTATGTTCAGTCACGCCATTCATCGAGTCAAATAAATTATCCATGATTTCCACAAATTCCGCAGTGAATAGAGCCTCGGAAGGTAATTGTTTAGATACCACAAAATGTTCTATGCTGCCTGCCATACTCCTACTCAACTATGCAGCTGCTACTTGAACCTTCATTTGATAGTATCGATCACGTTTTTTAAAATATTCTGATTTTAGATTATTTAACATTCTGAATTTCTTTTGTTGATCTAAATCAAAAGCTTTTTTAATGAAATCAAATTTAACAAACTTTCCCTCTGCTATTTCTAAAGTACAAGTCAAGAGAGTATTTCTAGTATTTTTTAGTAAATGAGGAGTATCAAAGAGCACAATCACTGGCTTCTTATTTACAAAAACGTAGAACTGATCTTTCGTTTTATTAGTCTCAGCACAAAGTTGAGTAACAGCACTTTTGTTAGTGGCACCTTGATCACAAATTGTGGAAAGCACGTTTAATCCAATGCTCTAAAGTTGAGAGATTAATTGAACAATCAATTTTTTTAAATTTTCAGTAGAAATTGTGTCTGTAGAGAAATAATAAGCTAAAACTTGTTTCCATGGACATGAAACACATCTCACCATAAAAACGAGTGCATGGTTGGCTCTGCGAATTGAACGACCTAACTCGCCTATATCTTCGTATCCGATAAGTTTTTGTTTACGCTCATCATAATGTAATCCCGAATGAAGACTGATCTCATTGAAAATCAGTGAAAAATTTCTATCCCGTTGATTCATACTTTTTACTGTACGTTTTAAATTTTCTATGACGCTTTGGTTAATTCAAGTATCGAAAGGTATTTCAGATAAAATGCCTTTAACGGTGTTGGAGCATTTTCAAACCACTAAAAATTAATGTAAACTTTACTCAAATCCGCCATTGTGTCCATATCTTACCAATACGCGGTGTTTGAGGTCGCAAAAATGATGTGTTTGAAGTGTCGTTTTTTTTATCGACAATCTTTTGGTTGTACGACAGGCCAAACAAATTTCTTTTTGCAGAAAATAAACAGATAGCCCTTGTCGTACAACCAAAAGATTGTCGATAAAAAAAACGACACTTCAAACACATCATTTTTGCGACCTCAAACACTGCGTATTGGTAAGATATGGACACAATGGCGGATTTTAAGGCATTCCACAGATTTTGCTATTTTTTTGTGTTTGTTTACATGATTTCGTGAAATGCTGCAACAGACTTAAGCAAACGAATGCTAGGCAGTACAAAAAAGGAAGCCAAGTAGTAATTGAGAATCGTTTATTCGACAGCAGGCTCAAACAAATGTAGACGCCAGAAGTTTGCGTCGCTTAAAAAGAAACTACGTGCGTAAGCTAAATTGGCGTGGAAAGCTTTTGACTGGTGGGAGACAGGTAGCCCAAGGACCATTAAGGGTGTAAAGGTTGAGCGGTGAGGGGAATAACTATATGCCACTAGGCGTGAGAGGAGGGGTGCCGGGACTAATTGGTATTCCACTAGCCCGGTCTTCCAGCGTTGCCGAGCGGTATTCCGACTCGGGTCAAAGCACCCAGGCACCCACCTCAAGCAACTGGTCTCCGTTTTCTTGTGTATTGGAAGTTAATAATTAGGGATGTGAACTTTATGCATTTGAAAATGCCGAATTATGCGCCAAAATTCGAGCCTTTTATGCGGTGATTATGCGGTGAAAATTCAAAAATTATGCAGACTTTATGCGCTCAAACATACGCATTACATTCATACTTTCAAAAATAAAAAGTAATTTTTGGCCCCTAATTTCTATATAATTCGATGGGATTGAGGGGCAAACTTAATTTTAAATTTATGATGATTATTACTGTTCATTTAAATGCTTTCAAAGTCAGCATTTTGAAAAGATTTTTAATGAATTTTAAGGGAATTTAAAATTTTATGGAATTTCAAAAGAATTTTAAGACGCCTAATGAAATTTTGAATTATTTTCAATGACTTTTAAGGAGTTACAAGGTAATTATCCATAAGTTAAAAATAATTTAAATTGGTTAAAATTCCATTAATAATTCTAATTATTAATTCTAATAGACAAAAGGCGCACAAATTTAAAACGAGAATTAAATGCATTTTTTTCATTACATATAAATAATTATGAAACTTGTGATGGGAAAGTCATTTTAGTGTATTAGAACTCCAAGTCCCCGTGAACGACAAGGCGGGAGTCTTTGACGAATCAATTTAAAGTTTAAGATATAGTAGGTTCCTTATCGACTAGCAGCGAAGTGTTGCGCTCAAGCGGTAACGAGTGCGCAACCTTACCGACTCTGCGTGGTTGCGAACATCTGTGAGGAACTCACTCTTGTATCACCCTTTCTGGCGAAAGGAGGTTTTATAGTTTATATATTCGTCGACAAAATTTTAATTCTTGTGTGTGGTGTGATTTGGATTGAGTGTGGATTTCGCCGTATTATAAACGACTTTATTGTATCGAGATTGATTATTGTCGACTTATGTGAGTATCAGTTCGTCAAATAAATATGTATTTGGAACTAATTAATTACTTAACCATGATTATTTGTTTAAATGGGTCTTTCCAAGTCCCACGCCTTATTTTGCTTTGTTTTTATTAATAGTCGATTGCTCTAAATTATAGTCGAGTTAACTTGTAGCTTTTAATTGTATTTTACCTCGCTAATTGGGTGAGTTAGATTAGCTGGCGCCCAACTTTACTTTGTTTTTTATTTATTGTGTTTTATTTCTTTGGGGCCCCGGCAGGTTCTGACCCAGTCCGCGCCGGGTGATAGGAGAATTATTAATATATATAGATTCCACCTTCTCAAACTACTCTCTAAATAAGTGATTTATGTGCTTAAAACGGCCATTTATGCGCACAAATCACAAAATAATCAATTTACGCACCGAAATAGACGACTTTGTGCGCATAATTGAAAAACTCGAATTATGCGGCAGTCGGCTTCTGATTATGCGAAATTATGCGGCCTTAAAATTGGGTCTTATAGTCCCAAAATATGATAAACGATTGATATTTACTCATTCCTATCACTTTTGGAAAATTATGCGATAATGTGCTTGCATAAAGTTCACATCCCTATTAATAATTATTCCAAATAAAGATCTGTACTTGAAATAGAAGGTAATATCTCATGAATAAAATTATTTTCTGGAAAGTTACAATTTGACGATTGATTTTTTTTAAGGTTTTCCGAGGAATTTGTTTTTTTCTGAAGAATGCGAATTCTCACTGTTTTTAGACGAGATATTGGATGATTGCAGTTTAGAATTACAATTTGAAATATCTTGTAAAGCAGAATGATGATTACGAAGACCGGTGCATGAATGTTGTGCATGAAATGTAGACTGAGTAGGCTGTGTGCTTTTCTCAACTCTATTTTTCGCCGAAAAAGATGGTATAGCGTTAAATTTCAATCATTCTTTAAGATGATTAACATAATCATCTTCGGTAAAATGATCATCGCATACGTGAAAATTCATGCAATTTATAGAACTCTCTATACGATAGGCTATTTTCCATGCTTTCTGGTTTTCCTTATCTCGTGGAAACCTATGAAAGCGAGGATTTTTCAAATTTTCATTAGCTGGAGTGCAATATTTATTTTCGCAGCCCACAAATTTGCATGAGTACTTAACTCTTCGATTCGGAAGAGACATTATGGAAACTATAACGCCAGCGAACGGTCCGTCTCGATATGTAAAGCTTAATACAATTACGCAGATTAGTAATATATCACATAGATATAGGTACTTTGGTTTCTGTTACATCTTACATTTGGTTTATTACTCCTGGCTTATAAGCTAACTTAATATTACAGCTAAGTCATACATCGATTAAGCTAACTTAATATCACAGCTAATTCATACATCGAATAAGTTAACTTAACATGACAGTTATGTTATACATCGATTATGTACCTGTTTGCACTCCAAACTGTCCCCTTTTCTTGTTTCGATAAGAGTGATATTCAGGTCAAAAAAGATTGTAGTCAGGAAGACGTTTGGTCCATTGTGTCTGGCACGAAAGAGTGTATGGGAGTTTCATCCAAGTCATGAACCAGTACTTTTTTATTCACTATACCTTTATTGAAAAATAAAAATTTCAGCCTAGTGAGGATCCCCACCATGGTCTCCGCCTTATCCGCTGCTTTCCGTAGGTGTGGCCAGAATGTCAGCTTCTCATCCACCATTATGCCGAGATACTTCAGTGCCGCCGTAGCCACTGTCTCATGGCCATTGACTTCCGCCCTGAAGGGCCTCTCAAAGTGCCTCTGTCGTGTGAGGACTACGACCTCTGTCTTTTGGTTAGCCAAATGGAGACCATGTTTTTCCAGGCAGGTTCATCGTTAGTACGTCATCGTATACTACGTTCCAAAGATCTGGGCCAAGCGCCGAACCCTGTGCAACCCCTGCCGTGATGTTCATGCTTCGCATCCCTTCAGTCGTATCATACAGCAGTTTCCTCTCGCACAGATAGCTGCTGATTATCCGCCAGATATAACCCGGAACCATGAATCTCCTTTCCAGTGTGTCAAGGATATCCTTCCAGCCAACCGAATTGAAGGCGTTTCTGACGTCAAACGTGACAAGCAAACAGACCCTCCTGGATCTGTGGTTCCCTTGCCACGCCCTCTCAGCGGCCTGGATAACCCTGCTGCCTCGATTGCCGCTCTTAACCTGGTCCGTATCAGCTTCTCCAGAAGCTTACCCACAACGTCTAGCAGGCATAGTGGCCTGAAGGACGACGGGGTGACTGGAGGACCCTTCCCTTTGTCCAGTAACACCAGCCTCTGCACCTTCCATCTGGTACTGAAAACTCCGGCCGAGAAGCAGGAGTTGTACATATTGAGAAGGAGATATGGACATTCCGTCGCAATGGTCTTAATCACGATTGCCGGGATTCCATCTGGCCCTGGGGCTCTACGGCTTGCTAGGCTGACCGCCGCCTCTTTTAGCTCTCCCTGGGTGAAGAGGGGAATGTCCTCATCCACCGACATTCTCATACGGCATTCTCCGTTGTCTCTTCATCCATAACCTGCTGTGCTTTCTTTCCTTTGAGTTTCCGCGTCACCAGTTGGTATCCAAGGCCCCAGGTGTCATTATCGACCTCTGCACAAAGCGCGGCCCACTTTTGTCGTTTGCTTGCCTTTATGGCTACGCTCAGCCTTTTCTTTACTAACAGATATTCCTTACTAGGGGTATATTCTTCGGGGTTTTTCCTTCTGGCTCGAAGAGATTTTCTTCTAAGCTTCAAGCATGTTCTTCTTAGCTCGGCGATCTCCTCGCTCCATCAATATACCGGTCTCCTGTGTGTTGTCGTCGTTCTCCTGGGCATTGACGCATTACACCCTTCAGCGATAAGCTGCATCGTTTGCTTGACTATGCCCTCAGTCTCCGTCTCTGAGGGTGCATTTCGGGTACTTTCCCCTAGCAAGTGTTTTCCCTTACTCCGCAGGATCGCGAGTAGTTTGCTCGGGTTAAACTTTGCTGGATTCCAGCCCTTTTTGCAGTTCTGCTGCTGTTCCCTTTTTCTCGCCCAGACTTGTTCCTTCTTCAGCACGAAGCAAATATACTCATGGTCGCTGGCTGTATATTCCTGCAGAACCACCCAATCCGTAATCCATCTGGCCGCGTCTCTTGTGGCCAGGGTGATATCTGGGATCGTCTCCCTGTATCCCGCCCTGCAGAAGGTCTTGGCATTTCCGGTGTTGATCACAGTCAGGTCCAAACTGGTAGCCATGTCGCAGATCTCCGACCCTCGTCTGTCCGTCCAGGTCATTCCCCACTCGACTGACTTCGCATTGAAGTCTCCGGCAACGATGATCTCGCCCTTAAGTGTGCGGCAAAAGTCCTCGATCGCCCCCAGCTTCTTGAGGTATGTTTGTATCCCTTCGTTTGGGGAAAGGTAGCAACTGACAACAGTCACCCACTTGTTCCTGACCCAGACGAATCCCTCGCCTACTCCCTGGTCCACCATTCGGAAGCCTATTTCATCTCTCACCCATATGGCAGCAGTGCCACAGAGGTCGGGATACCAGGTG
>UCOH01009953.1:0-63670 GCA_900474275.1 Synergus japonicus
ATATATATATATATATATATATATATATATTCGTATATTTACAGATCACTTACCATCAGAATTATAAAGATTTTATGAGATTATAAAGTATGTAATTAAATGGGATTTGACTATAATATTAATATTTTACGAAATTTTATTGGATTTTAAGGTATGTTAAAAGATTTAATGAGATTTTATCGAATTTTGAATAATATTAAGGAATTTTAACTGATCCGCCATCCATACAATAAAAATTTCTAAGTTTTAATCTGCAAAATTTTTTTCACCATTTTCGAAAAACTTTCAGGGTTTCTACAATTATACAAAACATGAAATTAACACAATTAAAATTTGTTTATAGTCTTGTTAATCTAGTATGGTCCAGATTTGGGACCATAAAAAATAAAAAAAAAAATAAAATAAGAAAAAAAAATCTCCAAGTGTTAATCAGTTAGATTTTTTTCAATTTTCGAGAAATTTATAGGGTATCTGAATTACTTATACAAAATATTATACAAAACTAATACTATCAAAATAAATCCTTGTTTTTATTTCCATCAATTTTGTAATAGAGGAAATTTAATACTTAAAGAGTATTCATTATCATAATTTTTATTAAATAATAAGCATTTTTTTCGCGACTCCAGACTGTAGCGAAACTGTATATACCTATATGTATATTTATGGTAATATTATATAATATAATATAATTATATAATTAATATTATAATAGTATAATAGTATAATATATATATATATATATTATACTATACATATACATATAGTACACTAGTACAGGTAGACAGTGATGTTTTGTCGCAAAAAATTTTTGTTCTGCCAATAAATTATCCTATTTTATCAATCAATTCTACGGTTTTAGGTTTTGTTAAAGTGGACATTAAATATATACAAACTTAAATTAATTATATCGTTATAAAACCATTTGGCTTCGTTATTACAAGTTTAAACATTTGGGTGTCAAAAACTCACGGTGTAACTTTATTCGTAATTATTTTGGGGTGTGCAGCTAGAGGGTTAATAAATGAACAAAAAGAAATTTGACAAGAAGTATAGTACAAATTTGTAAAAGGAAAATAAGGAGTCAGTATTATAGAGATGCAGTAGGTATCTTAGAGTTTATTTTATTAACGGATATTACTCAAGATATTTCAGAAGCTGTTTTAGAAATTCGCAGCCATCGAAACGTTTAACAATAAGATATCTTGTAAATTGAAAAGAAAATAATAATTAGTGTATTTAGACATAAAACAATTTACACAAAAAAAAAACAGCTTTATAAATCGTTTAGGGTAAGCAAACAAAGATTTTAACTTTTTGATGACACATAACAGAAAGTTTTATTGTCTTTACCACACCAAGGGGATTGATCCTCCCCCCCCCAACTCCCGAAATGAGAAATAAAAAATATTTCTGTAAAGTACCAATGAGATTTGATGTTTTTCTACTGGTCCACCAAACCAAACCCCAACCGAAATTTTTTTCTGGCACGGCCCTGAGATTGACCCCGGTAATAGTAATAATTGGTGAAGCTGCTGCAATTTTAAGGAATTTTATGAACATCAAGGAATAACAAGTGATTTTACGATATTTAAAGGAATTTCACCAGATTTTGAAGGATGTTAAGGACATTTTAAGATATTGTAAGGGATATTAAGTAATTTGAAAGACTTTTAAGGGATACAAGGGATTTTACGGGATTTCATTGAGTTATCAGGAACTTTAAAAGATTTAATCGGACTTAATGGGTATGAGATAAAGAATTATAAAATTTTATTATACTTATATAATCAATGGTTACAACAATTATCTCAACAGAAAGTGAAAGCCTGTAGGTTAATGTGGTTTTTGGGTTCACAAGGGAAACGTCAAGAATCTCTTATAATAAAGCTGCAGCTGTGGCCTGGCTGCATTTCCTCTCTTACATTTCATATGTATGTATATACATATAGCATATTCGAATATACGTGATTCTTCTGCATCCTCCCTAATGAATTAAATTACGAAACATTCACTAAAACCATTACGTTATCCACAACAATTTGACCGGACCAAGTTGAAATGCACACATTGCCGTATAATCAAATTAAGGAACTTCTATTAGCTGATAACTAGAACTAGTTATTGAATAGATATCTGAACACAGCGAAATGTCATTTTAACTTTAATATGCGATTAGTTTGAGTTAAAATTTGTAATAATTATAAAAGTGATTTCATTTAATGAAGAATTAAGGAAATAGAAAGTTGCCATATTACATAATCAATTTTCTTTTATATTATATACGTTTTAAAAACCGTTTACTAGATTTTTCATTACCCGTAAATCCATCAAGCTTTAGATCAGCTTTAAGCCAGATTTCCCTTTATTTATCGAGTGCATTCCATTCTACATTTATAACAAAAAAAGGTAGCTTGACAAAAGGTCTTATCATTCTAGCATCCTCAATTGCAAACTTATACATATAACTCTTAGGTACATTGAAAAAGTGAAAAATTCTAGTCAAAGAATTTTGCAGAGTTTCAGAATTCCCCACTTTTTGCTCAAGTGCAGCAGCTTTCCGGATTGCCATCGTATTTCACCGGGTTATGAGTAGGTCTCGTTTACCTCTTGACTTCGAGCAGTGACCTGCTCTACGAGAGTTTGCAGTCTTTGTTCTCAACGATAGAAATTCTATGAACTCCAACTTTTGAAACTTTCGAATCAAATTTTCAGTAAGTCATTTTCGAGCTAAGATTTCTATTACAAGGAATAATATCACTGACGATAAATCTTTGAAGAAAATAAGGATTATGAAGCGCTAAGGCAGTTGCGCAAATTATTCCGAGTGCCATCAAAGTCGTTGGAGTTACATTTTTTAAAGGATATATTGATATTGAAGGATCTCGATGATACGTAGAGGAAACCAAATGAAACCTTTAAGGGGACATCTCCTTTTTTTTTTTTTGAAAAAAAATCGATTTTTTTTTTATTTTCTTTTTTCAAAGTATAAAATTTTAGACGTATTCTCCCAAAATTTCATAAAAATCCAATCATTATTTACGAAGTTACACGTTTTAAAATGACGCAGTCTTGAGCCGAGTAACAATTGAAAATTGAAAATTGCTTTTAATGAGGCTGCTGATGCATCAGAGGGGACTTCGTATGGTGCTGGAATCAATGACACTATG
The DNA here is from genome assembly GCA_900474275.1 of Synergus japonicus. NCBI lineage: Eukaryota > Metazoa > Arthropoda > Insecta > Hymenoptera > Cynipidae > Synergus > Synergus japonicus. The sequence goes on from UCOH01009953.1 coordinate 3,171, forward strand.
TAAGTAATAATTTAAAGATGATATGTACATTTTTTGACGCATTTTTAGTTTTTTGCTTTTTTCTCAAAGCCACTTTTTTGAAAAGGGGGCCGCGATATCTCAAGATTGGATTGTCCGATCGTTACCAAATTTGAAACAGTTATGTAAAATACCAGCCTCTACCATTTAAACGATCGCTTTTTTCTTTAAAAAACATTTTTTTTCTTTAAAAGTCCGCCATTTTGTCAAAAATCAATATATCTGCAATCGGAATCGTTCAATTGGTTCATTATCATGTTTACTGAAAAATGACGTTCGATTTGTTTGTTTCAGATGATCCAGTCAAGTTCAATCGCAGCCCTCATGATTCTCTTTTTTTTCGAATTTGGGAGATTGTTTATATCTCCCTCATTTTTTAATATATTGACATGAAAAAATGTATGGAAGTTCCTTAAATATAGGACAATCAAATGCTGTAATCATTTTTTTGTCAAAAATAAACCTGACTTCACAAAAAAAATCGCAAAATATGCTCTCTTTTCTGCCAAAAAAGGGAGGTGTCCCCTTAAAATCCCTTAAAATTACTTGAAAATCTTAAAAAAAAATGTAATCTTCCAGGGTGGCCTCATTAGGGTGGTCCTTATTTTTCGATTTTCCATTTTTCTTGGTTTCACCCCTCTATTTTGTTATAATGACCAAAAAAATCATTTCCACCAAATTTTAATGAAATCGGGTAATACAGTAAAACCTCCATAAGAGAGCCACTACGGGCCGTTAGGAGTAAGAATTCCTATAAATAGGGGGCCCCCACTCCTGGGCTTCGAGCTCGGAAATTGCGTGTGTTTGCAAAATGTGTGTTTGGATACGCAACCTCTATATGAGAGCCCGCGGCCGGCGGCAATGAAAAAGCCGAATAAACAGCGTCCTTTCGATTACATATAAAATGGATTTACATATAAAAGTGGACATAAATAACATATGTACATATTATATTTTAATTTAAACTGAAATTATAATTTTGTTTTCTTAAAACTTTTCGTAAAGCTTTATTTTTATAAAACTTTTAAGAAAACCGTTTATATATATACAAATTATTGTGTGCAAATTAGAAAAATAATTTTAATAAAAGCAGTTTCAATGAGAAAAACTGAAATAACGCTGCGTTCGGCTGCGGCTGTCCTATGGAGAGTTTTGCGCCCAATTCTCGAGGTCGCGTGAGTAGGGTTTGTAGTGGGAGAAGCTTCCGAGCTCATCAAGGCCATTGGCTCTTTTATGGAGGTTGTACTGTATTAATATGTGCCTCAAAGCACTCAAAGTTTCTTAAGTTTCTTATGCAATTGACATGGGGAAAAGTACCGTCCAACTTCAAATGCAGGAATTTTTTTTATATTTTCCCGGAATCCTTTGGCTCTGTGCAATTGTGATCGTTAAAAAAACACATCTAAAAGAAAAATTTTTTTTTTTGCAAAATATAAAAAATGGCGAACCCATAAATTTAAACAAAATTACAATTTCAATTTTGTAAATTTGGCAAAAAATTTTTTTCGTTTAGATGTGTTTTTTTTAATACAGTCTAAAGATCACAATTGCACAGATCCAAAAGATTCCGGTGAAATATAAAAAAAAATACCTGCATTTGAAATTGGACGATACTTTTCCCCATGTTAAGGGCATAAAAAACTTTGAGTGCTTTGAGGCACATGTTAATATTAACCGATTTCGCTAAAATTTGGTGAAGATCATGTTTTTGGTCATTATAACAAAATAGGGGGGTTAGATCAAGAAGAATCGAAAAAAAAATTACCAATAGTAAATAGGGACCACCCTAGGCTTCATGTAACGGAAGTAAGGGAGTTGTAAGGAAAATGTGAGTAGTTGTCAGGGAAAATAGAAATTCACATTTATGCGAACTATGTTATTTTTTTCGTATTACATAAAATTACTAGAAATCTCAGAAAATTCCATAAAATCCCTCGCAATTCTTAGAAATCTTATAAATAATTAAATAATAAATAATTGCCAGTCATTCTTTGAGATTTTAAGAGATTTATTTAATGTTCCTCATTGAATTTGAACGGATTTCACGAAATGTTTATGATTTTTTAAAGATTTTTGTGGAATTTTAGGAATATTTGAAAAATTTTCAAAAATTGTAAAAGATTTTTACGTATTTTAAGGTATTATAAAATATTCTAGTGCAATTTAAAAGGATTTTAAAAGGCTTGCAAGAATTTTAAGAAATTTTGTTTATTTTAAAGTGATTTTTAGGAATTTAAATGTTTCTCATGGAATTTTAAAGGACTTGACAATATTTTTATGATTTATAAAAGATTTTGAAGAAGTTTAAGGAATTTCAAGAGGTTCTGAAATATCTGAAATGATTTTGAGAGATTTTAAAAAGATTAGTGAAAACTGAAGGGATTTCGAATTTTAAGATGTTTCTATAGGAATTTCAAGAAATCGCAATTTTATAATATTTCCAAGGTTGTAATTTTAGAGATTTTTACAAATTTTAATTGATTTGAAGCGATTTTGCATTTTAAAGATTTAAAGTGATATACGCAATTTTTGAAAAATTTCAGCGGTATTATTATTGAAAATTTGTTGTAGATTTTTAAGACGTTTCTGTCAGATAAATTTGTCTAAAAGACAGGGAAACTCAGGGAAATATCAGAGAAATTGAATCTCGTGACCACCCTACTTTTGTAAATATCGTATAATATCTTAAAGTACCTTGAAATTTCTTCAAATCCCTTCAAATTCGTTGAAATCAGTTCTAAAATATCTTGAAATTTCGTGCAATCTTAAAAAAACCTTTTTTACAATCCTTTAAAGTCGCTTTTAGAAACATTTTTTGATATTTTTATTCAAATAAATATAGAAAAATCGTCAGACTGTAGACGTATGCAACTTCAACCCAATACCGAATAATTGTAAGTGGTTCGCATATTTATTTCTTATTTGTCATTTTCATGAAAAACTTGAAAAACTTAAAAATTTGTAATCTTAAAAAACGACAAATAAAAAATAAATAAGCTAAAACCACTTATACAATTCGTCCCATGAATAAAAGTGGAAGTAGAAATGAAAAATTACATAATCATCCCCCTGGGTTTTAATGCCTTTAACCCTTCCGCAAAACTGCGTAGGAAAATACTAGATTCAAATACGAGCAGTTTATTTCCTCTGAAAGTGGTCCAATTGCATGAAGAAAGTTATGGGTATAACGTTTATCAACACGGTTGGGAAAAGGAAATGCGGGAAAGTGGGTCGGCAATCCTCGCATACCAATACTTATACGTGGGAATAGAAATTACAACCCAGTTACAGAGCTGGATGCGGGATAACTTTAACGAAAGTATTTCACTGATGTGAGGGTTGAATTTTGATAAAGCGCAGCTGACGCGTTCATTAATTGTATTACGACCTTCCTACTTCAAAAGCTTATGGAAATTCACCTTGATTAATCAAAATTCTCTTTAGCAAGTATTAACCAGTATCGACCCATTTAGTATTTCATAAAAATATCATTTCCCACGTATTCCATAACGTTGAACTCACATCTATAAAACATTTCATCAAAAAGAGGTTTATAATAGCGACAGGAAAAAGTTTCAGCATTGGCATTATTTATCACGTGCTTTAGTTTTATGTGAATCACTTTTTACAACGCACACTCAATATTCATCGTAAATATTCTATATATCCGCAAATACATTGTAAAATTCCTGTGTTACAATGTGTGTATTTGGGAAATGACATTTCTGCTGTTCGCATGTGAGTAATTAACGCTGAATTCTATCTTAAAAAAGTGGTGTCACGAAATGTCTCGAAAATCTCGAATCCATTGACTTTTGAATGACTTGAAGTCGTAGAAAAAAAAAATAATAAAATAATTGCACGCGTGTTTGTTTGCCCTCTTCCCTTAAAATTTCACGAAAACCTTCGAAATTCCTTAAACGGAGAGACTCTAAATATCAATTAGTGTTCTTTGGCATATCAAAGATTCTTATAAAATGTATAAATTTAGGGATAATTCAATTACTACCATAATCTTTCTTAATTCAATATGAGTTTTCTGTATATTTTTATGGATCATTCTAATTTTTCGGAACAAGAATTACAATAGTACTTTAAGAAATAGTATTATTTCTAATTAGATCAATTCTAATTTTTTATAGTGAAAACAGCCGAATGCTCTCTGATCTCTTGCGACTTCCCTCGAAAGATTGAACTGGCGCACAGTCGCGCGCGCTGAATTTTGACTAATGGCAGCATCATCACTAACCAGGGCACAAACAATTTTGTATCCGCGAGTGTTATAGAAATTGAACTAGACCCTGGGTACCATGATATTTTGAGCCAGCACTAGTAGTTTCTCGCAAGAGGTGACACTTTTCTCTTTTAGTATATAAGAACAGAGAGAATGTTTAGTATCATATGCGTGGGTTTATTAGCTATAGTGCGATAGTTGTGATATATGATAGATATGTTAAAATTTATATTAGGGTAGGTATTTAAGAGAGGGAGAAAAAGTGTTTTTCGTATCTAAGTCTAAATGAATTTCACTTAGAGGGGGAAATCTTGACGAGTCTCCATCTTCTTTTTTCAGCATGATTCACAAGACCACGTGACCATTTTTACTATGATGATTTAGAAATATTCTTATTCCTAATATGAAAGAGTATAAAATATTTAAGATTTCTTCCTAAAAATATATCTCAAGTACAATTTGACTGTCACTATGTGAATTTTTGTAATAGAACACCGATTATCCCTAAATTCTAACTTACTATATGAACTATACTATATGCAAGAAAAGGAAAAATTGATAATTAAAGTTTCTCCGTGTAAAATTCGTTAAAAAATATTTAAATTCCTAGAAATTTCTTCAAAATCCTTAAAAATTCACAAAAACCTTCAAAATCATTTATCTCTTGAAATCCATTTTAAAATTCGCATTTTAAAATCTCTCAAAATTAATAGAATCCTCTTGAAGTTCCTTAACTTTTAAAATCTTTTAAAATAATTAGAAATTTCATCAAACTCCATAAAATCCTTATAATATTTTAAAAACTAGAAAAATCTCTTGAAAACTCTTAAAATGAAAACAAAAACGTGCGAAATCATTGTAAATTCTGAAATCTTTTTAAAAAATCCTCTAAAATCCCTCAATAAAATTCTGTGACAAGTTTCAAATTCCTTTAAACCCCATAAAATATATTATAAAAATCAGAAAAAAACTCTTGAATTCTCTTAACATTTATGGAAAATACATTATGATAGAAATCCCTTAAAATACTTGAAGATTATCAGAAACTGTTCGAAATTTCGAAATTCTATGATAAGATTTAAAATCATGGAAAACTTTTTAAATCCTTTAAAATTGTACAAAAATTTTTAAAACCATAAATATTTTGAAATCCACGTTAAAATTCATTAAAATTCCTGTAAATCATTAGAAATCTCTACCAATTCCATGAAATCCTTAACAATTCTATAAAATTTTTTTAAATTTGATAAATCTCTTGAAATCCATCCAAATCCATCAAATCCCTCGCAATTCTTAGAAATATTTTAAAATATCTTATAATTCCCTGGAGTTCCAGGATAACATTTAAAATTCCTTAAAACCCCATAAAACTCTTCAAACCTTTTGAAATTCCTTAAAATTTCATGAAAACCTTAGAAATCGCTGAAATTTTTTCCAATCTTTTTCAAAATTCTTGGAAACCTCTTCAAATTCCTCAAAAGTCCGCAAAAACCGTTAAAATTCTACAAAATATTTTTAAAAAACTAAAAATCTTTTAGATTTCGTAAAAATCATTTAAAAATCGTAAAATTCCCAGAAAATTGTTAAAAATTTTACAGTAACATTTAAAATCCCTTTATTTCTTTAAAATCCGTTAAAGATATTAAAAATCTTATAAAATCCCTTAAAATTCTACGAAATCTTTTTAAAATTCTAAAACTCTTTTGAATTCCATAAGAATCACTTAAAAATCTTAAAATTCCCTTAAAATTTCGAAAAGACTCTTAAGATTTCTTTCAAAAAAATGGTTTCTCTCTAAAAATGTCTAAAAAAACTCGCATACATTGTAGTTTTCAAATCTGATTGGCTTTGGTATGACTTTAATTTGTAAAAAGAAAAACAAAATAATCGCACGTGTAGGTCTGCCAGTATAGATAAAATTCCGGCGTTGACCGGAATTTTCCAAAGATTTCATGAAACTTCAAAATATCTTTAAAAAAATTCTCTGGAAAAATTGACGAGGCCCTGTAAAATTTGACTCCGATAGCCTCAAGGGTGTGAAAGCCTATTCAGAGCACACATACAGACCTTCAGTTTTCTATATCTAGATATAATACCCTCGGATTTTCTGTGATTTATTGAAAACTCTGAATAGAAGAAAATAGTGAGAACAGAGGAAGAAATTTCTCATTTAGCAGAATTTGTGGCATGCTCATTCTCACGAAATCTAAATCATCATATACGTTTAAACTGTTATCGGATAAACGCTTGATTTACTTTATAGGCATGTACCTAACTGGAAGTTGTGGTTATGCAGCAGGTACAGTTCCATTGTTGGTTTTGCGCTTCGTGTGAAGTATACGTTCATACACATCGAATTAGTTTAACAATTGATCCACTTCCGTAATGAAAGTCACACCCAGTTCAATTTAATACACGGTGCGGCTGTAATTATTTCTAACCACCCTTGCGTAATATTTCGCACTAACAAACGATAAAGCTTGACAAGTGATATGAATGTCAATTTTTCGAGACTACATTGTGCTGATATTGTAAATTAATATTAGTCTGTGTATACATAATTATAACGCATACATTTACACATTCTAATCCTTTGTTTGTTATACAAGCACCAAGCGTTGATTGTTCCTATGTTACGTACATTTATTTCCATATGCAAATTTCATGTTGACGTCCAACCTTTTCGATTTTTTAAAACTCACTGCAAAAGTTCAGTGCTTTACTATTTAAATCTACCGCAAATAGAACTTTAAATGATATATATATTTTATATAAATTCCTTAAAATCCTTTAAAGTCATTTTAAATCTCTTAAAATTCTGATCAATATACCGGGTAAATTCTTGTTAGTATAATTATAGATTCACAGCTTGGCTTTCTTAATTCATTCTAGACTATTTATTAGGTTCTTGTCAACTCCTCTATCTCCCAGAGAGAAATATATTTATCGATTCGAATAAATTATCCTACGTCGTGTTCAATCTGCATTTACGCTTCATTGCGCAGTGCACACGAAAACTTTTTTTTTCCAAGCGATCTGGAATATAGTAAAACATTTATTTGTCCAACGTAAAAAAAAAACTCTTTTAAAAAAAAACTTCCAGCTAAATGATTGTGTAAATGTTCGTAAAATAAAGTACAACGTTTGAACAAAATAAAAAACATGTCAGTGCAAGCTTAAATTTTATTGCTGTCAGTTAATTTTCTATTTATTTGCGATAGTGTAATTAATTCCTATGATTTATTTGGGTTTCATGTATAGTGCTTTCGGTTAAATCCTATACTGGCACGCTGGCGAGCAGGTATCCTCCAAAACCTTTTTAGTTGACTCTTTCCGCCATTTCTCTCACATACTATCAAATAAAATGAATGACATGGAACAGAGCTGCGGCACGGTTGGCGATATTTAGTGTTTTCCAATACCACTGACGTTATTACTGCGAGCGCACGGCTTTTGTTTTCCCCTCTAGAAATTATGACTACTTTACACTATTTTTTTTCAATGGACCGGGTGGCCTAACTTTATATAGAGTCTACAGTTGCATATAACACGTTTCATTTTTCCACTTTATGCAGTTTCAAATTAATACAATTTAAAAATACTAAAATATTTAAAAACTTGGCTAAAAGCAAAAAAAAAAAAAAGAAATAGCTGTGAATTCGATCTCGGGTGTTCCATTTAATAACTATATTTATATTTTTTGTGCTCATTTGTGAGCACTTTGCTTTCTCATTATAATAATGTTGCAAATAAATTTGCTTCATTAATCTTACAGTCAATCGATTTGTTTTGACGCAAGGAATCTTTTTTTCCTTTACATAATAAGTTTTGAATTTTCATTATTTGAGAAGTTATAGTGGAAAAATCAATTTTACGAAAATGATAAATGTACATCAAAATTTTCAAATTCAATATTTTGAAAAATCCTTTGGCACGTTTTAAGACATTGCTAGTGCTAATATACTCTACAAATTTCATCAATTTATGTACAACTTTCTTTAAGTTAATAGGGCGACCAAAAATGGCGACATCCAAACACATCCACACACACGCATACATATATCCGGACAATATGATTCACAAATAAAATTTAAATTTAACTACGAGACTGGACAAAGCGAAAATAACGGTCATTTCTTCTTGGAAGAAGCTTCGCAGTGAGTTATTACCGGTTTTTTCAGTTTTACTGGTTTTAACCGAAAAATCCAGTTATCACTGGATATTCAACGGCTCAACGGGACTTTCCTAGCGCTGGGAGACCGGCGATCGGTGGGGCGCGCTTCCGATTGGTTCGAGCTACACGGCAAAAACCAATCACGTCGCGCGTCCCCACCATCGACCACACAGCCAGCTATTATAAGTACAGTGCTCTCTTGCCGGAATAATTCAGTATTATGTACCACAGTTTTATCACAATTACAGTCTGTCTACCAGAGCAAGAGCATCTCTCGTCTCAACGTTAATAGTCTTCAACAAGGAATCTAAAGACTTAATTTCTTTTCTTTTCTTACCCAAATCGCTATTAGCACTGTATACCAGGTTTCGGACCCTGTGTATCTAACGCTAACGCCCAAGTCCTATCTTCTCTTCCAATTAATCCTTATCCTAAGTAATTGTTCTCAAAAAGGGACCCTTTACAAAAATATTGTGTTCCGATTTTTGAATCTCTGCTTTTTAACCTTGGTGTTCTGGAACCCTTCACGGTGTTAAGACCTTAGTTAGAGCACGAGGTTTGGAAATCGGAGACCCTTATTACAAAGGTGTTGCAGATCACTGCGAACTTTCCACTTTTATAATTCTAAATTTTTGAAAACTATAGTGTTCCTAATAGTGACCCCTTTAATAAAACGCTGTGTTCCGATTTATGAAATTATTTTTTTAACCCTGGTGTTGTGGAACCCTTTAATGGTGTTAAGAGACCCCATTTCAATCACCATGTTTAGAAATCGGAGACTCTTATTATAAAAGTGTTGGAAATCACTGCGAACCTCTTTCAAGTAAAATGGTATCCTCTCGCCTCCCTTTTCTCCAAAGCACGAGAGCTGACTACATCCTGATAATTTTTAAGTCAAAAACTAATATTTTGGTTTTTTTAATACATAGAATCAGAATTTATTAGTGATGCACCTCAAGACAAGAAAATCTTGATTCTTGCTCATATCGCTCGAAATTTCGAGAAAATTTTTAACCAAGATTCTTGGACAGTCATATGTTATTCTTGGTTTACTCGAGAATTCTTGCTTTTTTTCAACATGAAGTAGGGTGAATTTGTTTAAGTAACCATGGTAACATATATATTAGCGCCATTTAATAATTTTTTCAAGATTCTTGAAAATGCTTGAAAATGACAAGAAAACATCGAGACAAGATCTTAGAAAGTCAAGGTTTCGCTTGAATGCATCACTAGAATTTATGCATTCAAATAGAAACCAACAAAAACTTTTTTGATGACCTGTGTAATTATACGATAACATTTAAAGTCTATTGAAGCACTTTAATATCTATTAAAATTATTAGAAATCTCAATAAATTGACTTACATCAAAATTACCGTCAAAGATTTGTTTTTGATGGAATATTACCGATTTTCAGGCTTATTTTCCCTCTCAATATATTTACCTATATTCCTGTATATTGTTGCAGTGTTCATATCTGGTTCAGTGTCCTTGTTTCATTTCTTCCATTTATACCGATTTTTCATTTGAAATGCAGTCTTGCAAAGTATAATTTCCGAGAATTTGCACCTGGCGGCGTAGCGTGGTGAAGGTGTGGGAGAAAAGCGACGACAAGCGAAGTCATAGACTGGGAATTCTGCAAAATGACGGAACTAAACTCTCGCGGGAGCTTTAGTAATTCATAAAATCCAGCAAAGCTGTTCACGACACTTCCTACGCAGTTGTGTATTATATATGTGTATGTATTCTGTATATGTGTATATGTATGTGACCTAACCGGTAAACGATTCTCTTGGTAGAAACTTCTCTTTTTTCGTTTGTGAAGTATCTGCAAAATTGCACTTCTAGCTCAATCGGCGATAATGAAAATTGCTTCTTAATTTATCTTTCATACACCATTCTTATATTAAAATTTCTCGTAATTTGATTTGCTTCAAATCTCGAGATTACGAGAATCAATTTTGAATATAATTGGAACCTCCTCTTTATGATACGATAGGATAGCACAATTCCATAGATATTCATGAAAACTTCTTAAAATTCTTTGAAACTGCTTGAAATTGTTTAAATTATATATTTATATTTTTTTATTGAAATAAAAATATTAAAAAAAAGATTTCAAAGTTCCCAAAGTCCAAACTTTGTATTTATTTATTAGTAGAAATTTACACATAGTTTTCCGGGAATTTAAGAGATTTCACAGACTCTAAAGGATTTGAACCAAATTCAAGGAATGCTAAGAGATTTTGATTAATTTTTCGAGATTTATGGGATTTTCAAAAAAGTTGAAAAGTGAATTTAATTAACTCCAAAGGATTTTAAAATATTTTTCACAATTTTTATACAGTTACACAAGATTTAAAACATTTAAAAAGAATTTTAAGTAATTTTACGGAAATTTCATTTGATTTCCTTCACAATATTAGAATCAATTCCTAGAAGTCTCTTGAAATTCTTCACTCTCTTGAATTTAATATAGAAATCCATTGAAATCCCATAAAGTTCCTTAAATTCTAATGAAATCCTTTGCAATGCCTTAAAATCTTGCAAAATCTAGAAATCTATGGAAAATCTTTAAAAATCCCTGGAAATCCTGTGAAAATTCCTTAAAATTACTAAATATCCCATAAAATATTGTAAAATCCCATGATATGTCATGAAATCTCTTAAAATTTCTGACAATTCAATGAAATCTCGTAAAATCCCTTGAAAACGTTTCTTTAAAAGCTGATATAAGAATTCCAGCAAAAATGGAAAACAAAACTGAGTACTGAAGCCTTGGCATCCAAGATGACAATGTCACGTTAAACTTTCAATTTTTTCCATCGTTTTTGTCGGAAGCAAGAGTAAACTTTCGAAAGCGGAAGCAGTTCGTGGCGGAAGCGATGAATGATCGTTTGACAACAATGGGAGTCAATCAGTGGGGTGTATTCACGGGAGAATCGGTTCGATTATTCTGTTCGGACCGATCGAGGCATGCGAAGCGTCAAACCGCTTTTGCATTACAGTATTTTGGCGACCGTCGTTGCTCGATGCAACGACGTTACCGTAATAGGGTCCGATTAAGATGCAAATTTCGGCCCGGCTCTCCACCCAACAATTTAACCTGAAAACCAGGCTAATATTAAATAAAATGCAGGCTAGGCGAGGCAGAGCCGAGCAGCTAACCCAGTTGAAAGCGCCTAATTTTCATTTGAGAAATTGTTATTAAATTCTGTCGTGCTGCCACTGCTTCCTCTATTTTCCTCTCCTCCCATTCTCTTTCAAGTCTCTCTCTCTCTCTCTCTCTCTCTCTCTCTCTCTCTCTCTCTCTCTCTTTCTCTCTCTCTCTCTCTCTCTTTGTTCCACGCGCCTTACTACTTGCTTCTCCTTCTATTTCCAGTCGCGCTTTTCTCTCTACGTGATTCCATAATAAATTCGAGGACGTGCCGAGTCTTTGGTGGTCCTCTCGTGGCTTTCCGGGACGATTAAAAAAGTCGAGTGAATTTTATTTAATTTTTTTTTGTTGCTTGCATGAGGTCTTGTAGCGGAGATATTTTATTTTACAAAAAAAGGACAACGAGTAATGGGAGTTTTTATAAAATGTATATGAAAAATATTACAATTCCATTTCGTTTCAAGACTTTTCTGTAATTATTCTTTATTACTCATTCCTTTTAACGTTCATTACATCAAGGATAGAAGTAAAATTCAACAATGAATCAGCACTCTGTGCGTAAACTTCATTTACACTTCAATTACTCTTAAAATGCCGTCGTTGAATGTTGCAAGAGTAAACTAATGGATTACATTACAGCTTCTAAAAGGTACTTCGATGTACGATGAGTAGTCCATTTATTGTCGAGGAATCAACTTTGATCAAAAGTGCACTGAAGTTTTAACATTTACTAGCAGGTAAATTAATTTACGAGTTTTCGAACTCGTATATATATATATATATATATATATATTTGATATATTAACTTTTGGCAAATTTTCAGAAATTTTAATGGTTTCAGCGAAATTTTTGAGGAATATAACAAGTGTTAAGGAATTTAATTAGGTTTTACAAAATTGTCTGAGATTTTAGAGATATTTTATTATTATTACCAACTTATTTTATTTTTGAAAAAAAAAATTAAATTAATTTTTTGTCTTAATTTAATAAAGTAGAAAAAAGTCGGTTTTTCAATGAAATAAAAATTCCCGGTCCTAAGGTAATTCTAAGGAATTTTAAAGGGAATCAGAATATTTGATGAAATTTAAACCGGTTTCACAAGATTTATGGGAATTTATGAGGTTTTTCGATACATTAGAGTAGATGTAATAAATTATGATTTCTTAAAACATTTATAATTTTTTTTCAAAGGTATTTTCTGCACTCTGTATTCTTAGTCAAAGTTTCCACTGTCAAGCATAGAAAGATGGGTCGATATGTTTTCGCCAGTGTGTCTTAAAGTTGACGTTGGCGAAGAAAGCTTGGACGAGAGTCTCGGAAAAGTGTAAATAAGATTAGACGCCTAGAGTAGGAGGTGAATTCACCTTTCATACGTGACAAACAAAAGCTCCAAACGCAAAGAAAGAGGAAAGTCAAGGAAGTACAAGAAAATTACACTAGAGGTAACTTTAGAATCTCATATACTGATTACATTGTTGCTATATAAAAGAAAAGTATAATTTACTCCCTTGGAATTTTTTTCTTTTTTTTTTTCTTTTTTTAAAAAATAAGAAAACTTACAAATTAAGTTCACTTGTTCTTCAAATATCGTTTCAGTTCTTATTCTGACCGGTAGAGTGTAAATACAAATATAAATACGGAATCGAGAAAATATATTCCAGACTTCCTGTCAGCTTTTCTCTGCACTTGACGGTGATTCACAACCGTAAATCTTGATACACGAATCGCAAATTGAAATTGCTCTTATCATGGAAAACATATTTACATTTCTTGGTACAGTATATACGCTACTATTAAGTTATTTTACCCTTTCTCTTTGCAGCTGTTGTTCCCGAGTTATGTATAAGAACCTAAGGTACCATTAAATTTGCGACGGAAGAAAGTTTCAGCCACTTTACCATGCTACGTGTTTTCATGCTTGGATACTTGTGGAGTTCTGAAGTTCGAGCAACCCTAGTACTGCTTTTATCACTGCCTCTAATTAACTGTTCGAATTCTGAGCATGCGTCTTACGCCACATTTAAGGCCGCATGCAATTAGGGGAATTTTCTATGGCGAAAGGTGCGCGAAAGTTGGAAAGTAATTAGATCCGTAAACAGAAAAAATGCGCGAGTGTTAAGCGTTTTTCTGTTGATTAGTTTTCATTCAGTTATAATTAGTTGTACTATATTTAGAATAATCATTTGATGCCATATCATTATTCTAACTCAATTATTAAAACCTTATTATTTACATTATCATCTGATCCTATCTTAAAAAAGAGGTGTTACCAATATATCGAACACATTGTTGTCGAAAACCTGATTGAGATGGAAAATAATTTAAAGTAATAAAAATAATTATTTTGATGTGAAAAATAAATTATTAGTGAAGCAAAAAATATTTCAAAATATATACCTAAGGTCAGTGAATATTATTCGAGAAATTAAAAAGATTACTTGCAGTGAATTTTTCATGTGTTTTTTTATATCAGTTTTTAATGTAATAATACTCGTATTTTAATATATTATTTATTATATGTATTATATTCGTATATTTACATATCAGTTACAATCAGAATTATGCGATTTTGTGGGATTATGAAGTAATTTTAAGGGTTATAACGATAGTTTGTGGAATTTTATAGAACTTCAAGGATATTAAAGGCATTTTAAGATATTGTATGGGATATTAAGTTATTTTAAAGAGTTTTGAAGAATATCAAGTAATTTAATCGAATTCCATGGAATTTTAAGTACTTGTAAGACACTTAGGAGATATTAAATTATTTTAAGAACTTTCAGGTGATTTTTCGAGATTTCATTAGATTGTAAGGAATTTTAAGTAATTTTAAGGGATACAACGATAGGTTATGGAATTTTAAAGAATGTTAAAGGGATTTTAAGATATTGTATAGGATATTAAGTAATTTAAAAGACTTTTAAGGGATTCGAGAGATTTTACGGAATTTCATGGAATTTTAAATACTTGAAATTCTATTGGAGTGACAGAAATTTTACTAGATTTCATGATATTTTAGGGGTTTTAAATAATTTTAAGGAATCTTACGAGATTTTACATAGGATATTAAGTAATTTTAATAAGAGTTATGAACGATGTTAAAGGGATTTTAAAGAATCTTATGAAACTTATGGAGATTTCAGAAATTAGACAAGTGATTTAAAAGTTTCCATATTTCAAAATTATAAATTTCTCAATTATTTTGTCTACTAGCAAAAGTTGTGCAAAAACGAAATCATAATTACTAGCAATGTAAATAATATCTACAAGAAAAACACACCCCCTTCTCCAGTCTTTCCACCTTTTAAAATTTCAAAAATACGATCAAAATAAAAAAGGCTTGAAATTTTTAACTGGTGAATGCAGTTATGAGATATACCCGAGGTCGAAAGTCAGAATGCCAGTTGTTATCTGAAGAAGCGCAATCGTCCCATTAATCAGGGTAATCTCAAGGCACAATATTGAAAATTCCGTGGTGCGGTGAAGCATTCTCAACTCGGCGACCTGGAAGCGTCGCGATTTCAAGTATTCGCAAAGGCTCTGTGGGTTGCCTTCTGCGGGCGCCTTTATTTGCCGGATAAGAAGGGATACGAGAGTCTTAAAGCTTCCGGCACATTTCCTATTCCCTGACACCACAAACGCTGGAATGGCTAAGCCCGAACAACTTAATTGCTCTTAATTTATATCAGGGATGTAAAGCGCAGCGAGCGAACTTTCCCCGCTTTAAACAATTCCATTGGGATATAGGATGAGCTTTGTTGTCATTTGTGCTTTGTGTCATAAAATAGCACAGAGCGAAACAAATTTGATCCGGATATGCGCCACGCTTATTATACACCAACCGCTTTGCTTCAATTTTATTCCCTGATCATCTTCTGTCATTGATAGCCAATTCAGACGTTTTGAAACGCATTATATTCAGTCACTAAGACTTTGCAGAATCTAAATTTAATAATTTGCTCTCTCAAATATTAATTAGCTGTAAATCTATATTTTATGGAATTTCATAGAGATTTTAAGTGATTTTGGGGAATTTTAAAAGAAATTACTAAAAATTGGACGACAACTTTCAAAATCCTTTTAAATTTTACGATAATATTTTCTATATATCCCTCAAAATTCAATAAAATTATTAGAAATCTTATCAAATCCCATGCGACCATGCAATCCTTTAACATTTCACAAAATCTCTTAAAAATCATAAAAAGCTCTTAAATTCGCTTAAAATCACTTAAAAATCGTTAAAAAATTCTTAAAATACGTTGAAATCTCTTAAAATTACTCCAAATTTTACAACAAAATGCCTCCCTCCCGTGGTGTATATGTAATTTTCTTCAACACATGTCCAAAAAACGTACGTCTTCTAACCTGTAAAGCGGGCTGGACGTTGCTGTTTTCAGACCAATGAACAAAACAGGGAAAAAAAAATCTAATAACACACTGAAAAAAAGGTTTGGTTCGGACAACAAAATAATTTTGTTGATATTTGTGCAACAAAATTTTTTTGTTGGCTCAACCAAACTATTGTTGGGTCAACAAACGTTTTGTTAAACCAACAAATCGTTTTGTTGAACTAACAAAAATTTATTTCAGCCAAAAAAACATATTTCGTTGCAGAAAATTTTTTTCTGAGTGCAGGGGAAAAAATCTGCCCGCTTACGCGGGCACATTCTCGTACGCACATCGCGCTTTGCGCTCCGTGTTGCGCGCTTCGCGACGTTTGCACCTATCTGTTTTTAAATTACTACAAAATGGAATGGAATGCAAACGAAAGTAAATTTACTTAAGGTTCTATCGACCTTAAGGAGTACATTCTCATCAGGGCACTCGCGCTTCGCGCTCGACTCTGTTTAACAATATTTTTCATGATTAAAACAAAAACTACTCATCCTATTGAAAAATGGCCAAAGGAGAACTTGTAGATATTTTTAAGGCCAATAATTATGTTTCTTATCATTTTCTCTGTATCTCGCGTTATTTGGCTCAAAATTTGAATTTGCGATTTTTTAAGGAAATTCAAAAACTTATTATGCCTATCCTATAGAGTGTTCAAAAAGAAACATTTTTCATCTTTAGACTTTCTTTCATATCGTGCGTTGTTTGGCTTCTAATTCAAATTTTATTTCATTTTTTTGGATTTTTAAAATATTCTAAATCTTTCAATTTTTTTTTATTCAAAGAAGTCATTAAGAAAAATTGTTCGTCTTTTTGAGTGCTATGAACATCCATTATTAGAATTTTTTAATTAAAAAAAAGTGGTTTCAAAAATTTTCAAAATGCTCCAACTTTTTAAATTTTTCTCCAAAATGGATGGCGAACAAACTTGACCTTCATTTTAGGACACTAAAAGAGTATATCAAAGGACAATCCAATCGGTCAATTCTTTCGAAAGTTATCGTGCTAACAAACTAAAACCTACAGACAGACACAGACTAACACATTTATAAAAACATGTTTTTCGGGTTCAGGGGGTCCCAAAATGTGGACATTTGATGAAAACTGGGGGGGTCAAATTTTACACAAATCTAATAGATTCTCTCTCATTGCGCGCTTCGCTTCGCTCCATGATGCGCGCTTCGCGACTCTTGCGCCCTTCGGGACGCTTATGCCTACATATTTTTATTTAAATTACTACAGCAAGAAATGCAAACGAAAACGAATTTACTTAAGGTTCTATCAACCTTAAGGATCACATTCTCATCAGGGCACTCGCGCTTCGCGCTCGACTCTGTTTACCAATATTTTTCATGATTAAAAGAAAAACTACTTATCCTATTGAAAAATGTCCAAATGAGAACTTGTTTATTTCTGCAAACAACTTTATATAATTTATCATTTTTAAAGTGTATTAGATGTTTTTTTGAGTTTTTTGAAATCAATAAAAATGTCTTGAATTCGTTTGAATTTCTTGAAAATCAATATAATTGCCCTGAAATCGCTTGAAATCTTAATAAAAGATTTAAAGTCATTTCAGAGAAGTTTGTGGGATTTCAAGACTTTTCAAAAAATTCAAAACATTTTTATTCATAAAAATTAACCATAAAACTTGTAAAATTAAATATCTTTTTAAGGGCATGCGCAACATGGAGCGCGAAGCGCGACGTGTGTACGAGAATGTGCCCGCTTAAGCCAGCAGATTTTTTTATCCTGTTATTAGATTTTTTTCCCTGTTTTGTTCAGCGGTCTCAAAACAGCAACGTCCAGCCTGCTTTACACGTTAGAAAACTTGCATTATTTGGACATTTATTGAAGAAAAAAACATATGCACCACGGGAGGGAGGCATTTTTGTCTCGCGCGACAAAAAACGCCTGCTTCTTTGTGTATCATAAAAATTTAAATTTGTAACTTAATATTCATTACTCACCCTCTCATTGCTACATTAATTAAGTCAGACTGAATGCAAACTTACCTGAAACAAAAAGAAAATAATTTGTTGTTAGTTCATTAGTAGTCCGAAAGCAAAATAGATTATTCTTAGAACGTCTAGGCGATAAGTCATAAATGAATCATTTTAGTTTTTATTAAAATCGAAAATAATTATTCAATTTTTTTTATAGAGTCCTGACTTCAGCGACTTGTTTTCATGTAACAAAATAGTTACAATTCAAATAATCGATTCTTCGATTGAAATCACATTCATCAATAATAATAATTTACTTCAGAAAGCTAAGTTTATGGAGTTTGTTTATCAGTTGCTAGACTTAAAAAAAAAGTAGACATTTTGACTTCAATCTGCAGGGAATAATTCAAAAATTTTTTGTGCCTATCCTATAGGGCGTTCAAAAATAAATATTTTTCATCTTTAGACTTTTTTTTTTCATATCGTGCGTTGCTCAGCTTCTAATTTTTCTGATGAGAATGTAAAAATAGAAGAAAAATGCATTTTAAAATTAGCATTAGCATTAATAATGTAAAAATTACAACAGATGATTGAACATTCATCTCCAATTATTGTACCGTGTAAATAATAAATGAATTTATCTTATCTGGTCTTTAAATGTTATGAAAAATACCACAAAATTTTTCCTATTCATTTCTTATTTATTTTCAGTTACGACATAAATGTTCTTTCTCCAAATATTCGACATAATAACAATAATCAAGTATAATTCAAATTATTGTGCGACTTTTGTTTTTCAAGAGTTGATTGTTGTAGAGTCTCTAGAAAATAAAGTCTGCTGAAACTCTATCTTTAATGATTGGTGCCTCCATTAAATTTCTATAACTTATGCTGTGCTTTGTTTTAGTTGCTTTGACTAATTTAGTATTAGTCTACAATGGAAAATGGTAATGTAGGACCGGGAAATTCATTAATGACGAGATTATTAAATGCGAACGAATTAAATTTTATTTTTTTAAATATGAACCAAAATCAATAGAAGGATTATAAAGATACATTCAACGTCACAAAGATTTCTTTCTGTTGCCATATTCTTCTTACTCTCCCCTGCAACTGATTCCCCTTTTTACAAGCGCTCCAAGGCTCATTTAGCGGCATCTGTAATTGCTTTACGAACCAAATTTCAATGTGAGTAATACCTAAACAGTTAAATTAACATATCCTACAGGTAAGATGATCAACATAATTTTCCAAATTACGTTCATGATGAGTTCTATTTTCAAATAGAAGAAACTCGAAAATTGGCATTCTTGCCAAGGCCAGCCTTCTGGGTATATCCGGCACTGGATCATCCACATCCTTCATTTTCTCTTTCAATTCTTGAATTTTTTTTTCATACTCCACTCTCATTCGCTTTTCTTGAGCCTCAGCTTCTTTTAAAGATATTTCTTTTAACTGCAATTTCACCCAAATCAGAAATCTCGTCAACTTTTGACTTAGCAGTTTTCAATATACTTTGCAAATTAATATCGAAATGAGTACTCTCTTTCATATTTATTACCTGATCGACGAATTTCATAAATTTGGCTTTTTGATGTAAATCATACTTTTGAATCAGGTCTTCAATTCTAGAATCGATCACTTTTATATCAGATATTTTTTTATTGAAACTTATATTAGAATCAAAAACTTTTGTAATTCTATCTCCAATAATCGACAATTACTGTATCCATTGAATGAGCATATCATGCGAAACTCCCTTTTCGGTCCTGGATTTGTTGTCAATCAATTTTTTATTAATGATACTTTCTACAAGTTTCTGTAACTCAGAAAATACTTTCATGCATAACAATTCTTGACGCACAACATCAGCAGAAGCTCTTTTAAAAAGTCCAATATTTTGATTATTTTTTATCAAATACCTTATTAATTGCTTTGCAGGCTCAGAGATTGACATACTGTTGCTTGATAAAAAATTTTCCTTTAAAAGTTCGTTAATGAAGTTCTTATCAACTCGTATTGTCATACAATGAGTTTGGCACTTTTGAAAAAATAATCCCTATACCACAGTAACATTCACTCATCTTATTTCCAAGTATATTTTCAACTGCTTCCAATACGGACAAAAAGGGTCTGACACTGTCGGTTGTGATATCATTTATGTCAGTGACTAAAATTATTTTTGCAGATTTAATGTTTTTAAAAAGCTCGTTGATATAAAATGCATTTATGATATCTTGAACTGCACCTCTGTTATCATCAAAGCCTGGTGCATCCCATACTCCTAAATTTCCAAGTCGTTCGGATTTCCACCTGCTTGGAATTATTGTTTCCGAAAGAGATCCAGTTCCTATTTGAGGCCCAGGGGAATTATCTGCCTTTTTTAAGACAATTGGTTTAGTGCGAGAAATTTTCTCTCCAATTAAGATGTTGTATAATTTTGGATGGTTTTGCCTGAAATGGTTCAACCACCTAGTTATGAATTTTAGGCAATAGCAATTTCTTATTTGCACACAAGACACGAATTAAAACACTAGATTCACGATTATTTGAAATTAAGATGATAGGAAAATAATTGAATGAAAAACACAGATTTTAGGGAAAAAGCCTCGAAGGCATAAAAAACCCTTTTATTGAAATTGAATGTGATTATATGAATTTCTCGCGTAATGAGTCATACGACCCATGTACACTTGCTCGCGTAGCAATCTACAAAGGTGAATTCTATGTAGAATTCACCACGAGGGTTTGCTACACTTTAGAGATATGATAACTAAAACTTTAACACAAAAACGAGACGCGAGAATCGGCGTTGGCATCACACACGTGGTTGTTTGATTTTATATGATTTTGTTGATCCGACGAGGGATCTCCGATCGAACAGAATCGAACGGTTTCCGAACTCTAGGTGAGAACAGGCTTTTTATGCGCAAGGGCATACGATACGAGATATAAGCACGCGAGAGCTCTACACGGCACGATCGATTATGATTGAATGCTAAAAAATGTGTACTGCCAACGCCGTTCATGCGCAGGAGCGCTTGTCCTTTATTCTACCGCTTGATTGGTCTATAATCGCGCGAAGAATTAAAATAATAAAATTAGGTTTATAAAAAGTATTGTGACGACGGAACAGATGTTACCAATTACGTAATTAATTAGTGAACTTTTACCAGATCTCGTACTTCCAAGAAAAATTGATACATCTTCGTATTTAGCTTGAATTGACATGTATGCTGCAGCTTAAAAATAATTATTATTGTTTGATGTAATAAACTTCACTCTTGTCTCCTAGTTTGCTTCTAAGATATCAAATTATTGTTTTTTATCCACTGTTCCTCAGAAGTTGATGTCCTAAAAAAGTCATAGACATTAGTTCCGAGGTATTGTGAGAAATAAAAATTCACATGGCATTCATATAGCAACAATATTTTATAGATTAACACACCATCATAATTCTGCGAACAATTTTAATATTAAAGAAAATAATTCTTTTATCAATAGGCGTGCAGGCCAAGAATAAATCTGAAATCATAAAAAAGTCTCATAAAAACGTATAAATATTGCTGATATAGAGTTGCCAATGCAAAAGCTGACGGAAATGCTAATTTTGTGTCCGAATAAATTATCACATTCGTCATTAATACGATAAAAGTTAAATCAAATATTTTCCCAAAGGATGTCTTTGTTATGAAATTACAATTAAGTCTTAGCATCTGTAAGTTATTATTATTTAATTATCGCAAAACAATTGTGGTATAACTGTGGTATAATCATAAATAATGGTCAACTTACCGGATCCGGAATTGGCGTCGTAGCCCGATAATTATTGGTGTAATTAGGTTTGGTAGCGTCTCTCTGGTCCTTAGTGTTGTTTAGGCGCGGAAGGGCGGGATTGAGTAGCTTCACAGCTTTCATTCCAAAGTTCTCGACGTGGGTTAAACTACAAATATGTACGTACGTGGAAATACTGTACAGCAGTGAACTAACTCGCAGAAAGGCCCATAGTCATTATATTTATAAAATACTAGTGCCACTACTTCGTTGCCCATGCTTTTTTAATACATGTGCCTTTCTATGTTTCTTTTCTATATTCAATGCTCTAAACTCGAAGTTCGATATTCGATTCTTGTAAAATTTTAGAATGTTTAAAACAGGGATTGGAAATACTAAATCTAAGAAATTTAAAGAAAATTATTCTTGCATCGATAGCGTGCAAGAATTAATAGTCAAGAATTAATCTAAAAATATAAAAAGTATCATAAAAGCTAATATGATGCTGATGTGTGTAAATAGATTATAAATACATTATAAATACTAATTATGCAACTACGTTTTTATTTAAAACTTACTTTGAAATTACAAGATTTTACCTTAACATCTATAAGTTATTATTATTTAATTACCGCAAAACGATTGTGTTATGATTGATAGTCACAAGTAATGACTACTTTATTGGGTCCTGATATCAATTTTTTACCAATATTGCCAGTTATTTAAACCAAAATCTTTCTTATTTACATCGGAGTATCAGAATTGTCTGATTTTTACACAATCAAGACTCTTCGTTATTTTAGTTATTATCTTATCTTCAACATTTTATTTGCAAAAATTACTTTTTATCAACTTGAAGGAATAGATCACTTTATTTTAACAGACATTCCAGTATAATTAGGTATATCCATCATTAATTAGTTTAATTATAACTTGAATTCTTTTCAAATTGACCCAATTATATGAATAATTTAAAGTGAAATAGCTTTTAAATTTTAATTTGAATTTACTTAGACCTACGAGAAAATTGAAAAAAAAATCTAATAATAATAACCAAAATAATAATAATAATAGTAGTAATATTAATACATAATACATAATAGATCTTTATTGTCTTTATTTATATATTTTATGTAATATTTATCTTTATTGAAAATATTATATAAAAATGTTTGCTTTTGCAGTGATTATTGTACAAAATGCAAACATATAATAAAATAAGAGTTATATTGCTCGAGGATTATTGTTCAGCATATTTTAAAATATAAAATTCAGCATCTCCTAAAAGATAAGATTCTTCTTATTAATTCGAAACAATCATCAATAGCACAACCAAGATTTCCAAAAACACCAATCCGTCTTCTCGCATTATCGTTATGAGTTCTCATTACAGCCGCGTTTTGTCTGATCTGTCTGATTTCATTGTCATATTCTTTTTTAATTCTCGATACCTGGGCTTCAGCTTCTCTTGTATCTATTTCACCCAACTGCAATTTTATAAAAATCAGTATATCTTCAACTTTTGACATTACAGTTAAAATTATACCCTGTAGATTGATATCAAACAGCTTATTCTCCATTAAATTTAATAGCTTATCAATAAACTCCATAAACTCTGCTTTCTGAATCAAATTATGTACATTAATAAGTCTTTCAATCGCAGGATCGATCATTTTAATTTCAGAAATTTTTTCATGAAAAGTTTTTAGAGGAGCAAGAGTTTTTTTCATATGATCTGTAATAAAAGATAATTCTTGAAACAATAAATTCAGTTTTTCACGAGATAATCCAGCTTCCTTTATAATTTCAATGTAGATCAACTTTTCCTCGATAATACTAACAACAAGCTTTTGTAATTCATCGAAAATTTCCATTGATGATAATTTCTCTCTTACTTCAAATAAAAAAACTATTGATGCAGGAGCAATGCTTGTTGACGCATTCTTCAAAATGTTCTCACTTATACCATTTACATTCTGAATTGCTTCCATAACATCAGAATCAATGGTACTTTTTGTAATCTCACCTTCAATAGCTTTCTTAAAAAATCCTGTAGTTTGATTGTTTCTGATCAAATGATCTACAAATTCTTTAATAGGTTCAGAGATATCGATATCTCTGTTTGATAAAAGCTGCTCCTTTAAAATTTCAGTAATAACATTTTTGTCTACTTGGTTGTCGTGTAAAGAATCTGGTACCTTAGTGAATATAACTCCTATGCCGGAAAAACAATCTCTCATCTTTTTTTGTAGTATACCCTCCAATGAATTGAGTAGAGTTAAAAGTTGTCGGATATTGTCGTTTGCGATATCATTTATATCAGTGACTAAAATAATTTTAGCAGATTTGATATTTTTTAACAGCTCGTTGGTGTAGAATGCGTTTGTGATATCTTGAATTACACCTCTGATGTCACCGAATCCAGCTAAATCCCATAATCCAACTCCAGGAAATTTATCAGAAACCCATCTACTTGGAATTGTAGTTTCTGATGTTGCCCCAATTCCAATTTGAGGGCCAGGAAAGTTATTATCTGCTTTTTTTAAACCATCTGGCTTATATTGTGAAATTTTCTCACCAATTAATTTATTGCCAATGATGTAATTAATTAGTAAACTTTTTATTGGGCTGAAGTATCTGACGTGTAATCTGACGAAAAAATTTTTTTTTCTATCTATTCCAATTGACCAAAATTCATACAAAAATGAAAAAAAAAAAACAATGTTTTACAACATACTAAACGACTTAGAACGCCATAAAATGTAAAAATGGACCAACACTGCACGCGAACGCACCATTTCAGAGTTTGACGGTCAATTCTTTGGCAGATATTATTGAAATATTTTTTTAACACCTTTCGATATTGCCTTTCAAACGTATGGGTTCCCATCTGTCACGTTCGATAATTTCTGCCAAAGAATTGACCGTTAAACTCTGAAATGGTGCGTATACGTGCAGTTTTTGTCATTTTTGACAGTTTGCCGCAACTGATAAAAATGTCCAAAAATGATGTTTCAACACGTTTCGATATTGCCTTTCAAACGTATGGGGTGCCAACTGTCACGTTCGATAATTTCTGTCAAAGAATTGAGCGTCAAACTCTGAAATGGTGCGTTCGCGCGCAGTGTTGGTCCACTTTAACATTTTATAGCGTTCTAATTCGTTTAGTATGTTGTAAAACATTGTTTGTTTTTTTCATTTTTGTATGGATTTTGGTCAATTGGAATAGATAAAAAAAAAAAATTTTTGTTCGTCAGATTAGACGTCAGATACTTCAGCCAAATGAACTTTTTCCAGATCGGGTAGGACCTAGAAAAATAATGGTATCCTCAGGTCTTGTCTGCATTTCCATATAATCTGCAGCCCGTTTCAACGCATTTTCCAATCTTCTTAAATCTTCAATATTAGTACTTGATCTCTCATTAGTCTCCATTCTGAAAATAAAATTGCAAATCATTTCCGTTAAATTCTTTTAAAAATATTTTTCGTTCAGTTTTAACTTTTTTAGTTGCAATACCATGAAACAGACTTTAATTAGCATATTATTGATACCGCGTAAATAATGGAGAGCATAAAGAACTCAATACATAAGACAGGATGAGATAAGAAATTTTATTGAAGAATATACGTATTAACTGTAGTGTGTGGAGAAATATTATTTAAAAATATAGCTTACCTTAATCAGCACAAACAGTTGCTTTTCAACTAATAATTCAAATTTACCAGGTTTTAATCAATAATTACAGCCTTTCCAACAGTTTATTTTACCCACGGGCTTTGCTTAATTATTTTACTCCGTTTTACTCTAAATCTCTGACGGTGACTGAAGTTGCTTGTGAATCATGATTGAGAATACTGTAGCAAACTGCAGCAAGCAATAGTAACAGGAGCGTACTTAAAAGGAAAAGGCCCTACGTCTTGATTTCCACTGACAAGAGTTATTAATTTATTTTTAAAATACGAAGAAACGTAAAAACTATCTGTGAATTAGATCTCGGATATTCTGTTTAACTATATTTATATTTCTTTTGTGTCCATTTGTTGAGCACTTTGCTTTCTTATTATGATGAAGTTGCAAATTCATTTGCTTCCTCATAGTGGAAGCATTAAGGATAAATACCAAACTATGACGTCACGAATTACCAACGTTCTTATTTTTAAACTAAGTAAAATATCTCGTTGAAAATATGAGAGATGAAAGAAAATATATTAGCCGACCGCTGTCTGGTACCTTGGAGATCATATTTTGTATTAAAAATACATTTTTCATAACTTTTTTATGTCCAGTGTCCACTATAGCAGACCATATGATGATTTACCAGGATTTACAAAGATTATGTGGTCTGCTATAGTGGACATGGAAAATTGATGAAAAATATTTTTTTTTCATGCAAAATACGAGCTCCAAGGGACCAGACAGCAATCGGCAAATATATTTTCTTTCATCTCTCAAATTTTCAACGAAATATTTTACTTAGTTTACAAATAAGAAGGTTGGTAATTCGTAATTTTTTACGATGTAAGAAACCTTTTATTTTCTTACATTAGCTTTGTATTTTGTTTATTTTAAGACTTATACATTAAAACGAAAATTTTCCAAATTAAAAATAATCATAATTTCCACAATATTCAATGAAATGCAATATGAAATGAAATAGACAATGAAATTCAGGTCAATCGATTCGTCTCGGCGTAAGGATTCTTGAATTTTGATTATTTGAGAAGTTATAGTGGAAAAATCAATTTTACGAAAATGATGAATGTACATAAAAATTTTCAAATTCAATATTTTGAAAAATTCTTGACACGTTTTGAGGTATTGATGGTGCAAATAGGCCCTATAAATTTCATCAATGAATCTATAACTATATCCAAGTTAAGGCTTTTGACTTAGCAGTTACCAATATACTTTGTAAATGCACATCGAAATCAATACTCTCTTGCATGTTTAATACCTGATCGGTGAATTCCATAAATTTAGCTGTTTGATGTAAATTATGCTTCTGAATCAGGTCTTCAATTCTAGAATCGATCACTTTTAGATAATATATTTTTTATTAAAACTAATATTAGGATTAAAAACTTTTAAAATTTTGTCTTCAATAATTGACAGCTCCTGTGTCCATTGAATGAGCATATCATGCGAAACTCCCTTTTCGGTCCTGGATTTGTAGTCAATCAATTTTTTATTAATGATACTTTCTACAAGTTTCTGTAACTCAGAAAATACTTTCATGCATAACAATTCTTGACGCACCTTATACAGAAATACTTTTGACGATTGACTAATACCTGGTGAGACTATTTTCAAAATATGCTCAGCTACACCCTTTGTTTCCTTTACAGCTTCAAAAATTCCGGCATCAATAGTATCACTAGACACAACATCAGCAGAAGCTCTTTTAAAAAGTTCAATATTTTAATTATTTTTTATCAAATACCTTATTAATTGCTTTGCAGGCTCAGAGATTGACATACTGTTGCTTGATAAAAATTTTTCCTTTAAAAGTTCGTTAATGAAGTTCTTATCAACTCGTATTGTCATACAATGAGTTTGACACTTTTGTAAAAGTAATACCTATACCAGAGTAACATTCACCTATCTTATTTCCAAGTATATTTTCAACTGCCTCCAAGCTCGTTGATATAAAATGCATTTATGATATCTTGAACTGCACCTCTGTTATCATCAAAGCCTGGTGCATCCCATACTCCTAAATTTCCAAGTCGTTCGGATTTCCACCTGCTTCGAATTATTGTTTCTGAAAGAGATCCAGTTCCTATTTGAAGCCCAGGGAAATTATCTGCCTTTTTTAAGACAATTGGTTTAGTGAACTTTTATCAGATCTCGTACTTCCAAGAAAAATTGCTACACCTTCGTATTTAGCTTGAATTGCCATGTATGCTGCAGCTGTGGTAAGATAATTTTGTAAATTTTCTAAATTATCGATGCTACTACTTGATTCCTGACTTCCTGCTCCAGCTGTATTTTTCGACATTCTTCAGAATAATAATTATTGTTTGATACATTAAATTTCACTCTTGTCTCCTACTTTGGTTCTAAGATATTAAAATATTGTTTTTTATCCGCTGTTCCTCGGAAGTTGATGTCCTAAAAAAGTCACAGACATTTGTCCAGAGGTATTGTGAGAATGAAAAATTCAAATTGCTTTCATATAGCAACAATATTTTATAGATTAACACACCATCATAATTCTGCGAACAATTTTCATATTAAAGAAAATAATTCTTTTATCAATAGGCGTGCAGGCCAAGAATGAATCTGAAATCATAAAAAAGTCTCATAAAAATGTATAAATATTGCTGATACAGAGTGGCCAATGCAATCTGTAAGTTATTATTATTCAATTAACATAAAATGATTGTGGTACTTTTGTACCTTCGGAATTCATAAACATAATACAATAGGCATTTTTTAGTTTTCTTTCGAAATAAATGGATAAAATATTGTTATCCGCTCACAGATTGAGGTTGGGACAGTGTATAAACCGGAAAAGAGTGTCTGTTGAGTTATTTTCTTATCAAATTAAATAAAATGAGAATAAAAATTAAAAAATTTTTTCCAGATTGTTATTCAGATTGATAATAAGTATTTATTACACGAATTTAAAAAAATCAAAAAAAGCTCATTATAATGTATAGTACTGGGAAATCAAGTTTACCTACAATCTTACAATCACCCGTATATTCAACTGATAGAAAAAAAACTTCTATGAAAAAAAAATGTTTCGCGTTTGACGTAGAATGCACCCCCGGCCGGCTCTGTACGTTAATTTGCACCAAAGATGGACAATTTCAAAGTTTAAACAATTTTGTCCGAGAGAGGTGGGGAAGGGGGGGGGGGATAAAAATGTAACTGTTGTTAAAGTTGCTTCGCTGGATGTGGTCCTTTATATTTGTGTATGTGGAACATTTTGTTAATTGTTACGGGAGAGTTTTCCCACTGAGAAAAGAGACGTTACGGGAGAGAGTTCCCGTAGAAGGTTTAGGAACGTTACGGGAGGGAGTTCCCGTGGAAGGTTTAGGGACGATACGGGAGAGAGTTCCCGTAGAAGATTTAGGAACGTTCGGGAGGGAGTTCCCGTGGCATGTAGGAGAACGTTACGGGAGAGAGTCCCCGTGGAAGGTTTAGGGATGTTACGGTAGAGAATTCCCGTGGAATGTAGGAGAACGTTACGGGAGAGAGTTCCCGTAGAAGGTTTTGGAGGATAAAAATAGGAATAAGAACCGGGAGAGTGTTCCCGAAGAGGACTTACCGAAGATTCAGAAACTTCTTCTTTGGTTTAATTTCTTTAATTTTCTGCTTAGAGTTCGAGGCAAAGTGGGCACTTTATCGGAGAGAGCTTTCTCGTTAAAGGCGTGTAACTGTCTCGCGACTGGCGACTTGCGAGCCCCGATTTGCGACTGACTCAAAACTCAGAAAACGTGTCTTTTTATAGGAATTCCACCCCCATGAAGGTTTCATGGAAGGGGTATTTTCTAAGAGATTCTAGAAGTTTTTTATGATAGGAAAATTTTAGGCTAGCTGATCCTGCAAGCGTACCGATGTCTCTGGTTCCCATATGTTCGGGTGAGAAGACCCTTTTTTGTTGCTCTGCCGCTTGCAGGATATTTTCCTTCACATTTTCTAAGAGATTCCAGAAGATTTTTTATGATAGGAAAATTTTGGGCTAGCTGATCCTGCAAGCGTACCGAGGTCTTGATTCTAGCTCTGGTACTCATATGTTCGGGTGAGAAGACCTTTGGTTTGGGGAAATTCCAATGAAGTATTTTCTAGAAATAGAAAATCTTTCATTTTTTGGTTTATTTCGCGAATGGCGCGTATAACACTGTTAATCACAAATAATAGCCAAGTTACGAGATTCGGATGATTAGATTGAGATTTAGCTGGTCCGGACGGCAAAGTCTCCAGGAAAACGTTCACTCTCAAAAATTGGCATCGTAGCCCGATAATTATTGGTTTAATCAGATTTGGTAACCTCTCTTTGGTCCGTAGTGTTCCCGACGTGCGAGTCAAAGTACAAACAAATACGTAGAAATACTGTACAGGAGTGAACTAACTCGCAGAAAGGCCCACAGCCATTATATTTGTAGAATAAAAGTAGAAATATTACTAATATTTATGATAACTTGTGTTTCTATTTTTAAAGTTGCAATATATCACATATATACCACATTGAGACGAATATAGTAAAGATTAAAGATTTGTAACCAAAAAATTCTGCTAGCGTGGTTTTAATATTCAACGTCAATAGTATGCGAAATATGATATCATCTTCAGGCAGCATAATTATTTATATTCTCTGAAGCCAAGCGATAGTTAGGTAAAAAATGGGAGGTGTAAAATATCTACATATTTTAATAATTATAATATTACTAACAAATTCAATAACAAATAAAATTAACTAATGGGACAAAATACATAGAGTATGAAAGTTTTACAAGGAAGTTCCACCAGGTGTCCCCCGCCGATTGGATTCTCCCTGATATATGTTGTAGTATTCGAAAAACTGGAAAAGTTTCCTTGTGATGAAAGATGAATAATGTAATTTTCTCAACAAAAGAAAAAAGAAAAAAAAACGTGTTACACACAAAAAAAGAGGATAAAGGTATTTATGTATTTTTAAGAAAAAGAAAAAGCATGGAGGAGGTAACTACCCCTAAACACTTCTTACTTTGTGTCTGTGATAATATAAACTTTCCATACTCAACAAAAATTGAAAAATTAGTTTTATAACGATGGTAGTGAAATAGAGTATATTCAACAATAATTAAAAAATTACACGGAGGTAAACCACACCCTAATTATGTATAAAATTGCAAAATAAATCTAAAATCGAGCAAAAAAATCGAGAAATAAAATAATTGCGCAAATAGTAGTTCGCTGGCATCTTAAAATTTTACAAAAAACTTCGAAATCCTTCAGTTAAAATCTCTTTATATTCTTAAAAACCTCTTGAAATTTGTTAAAATTTGTGAAAATATTCGAAAAATTCTATACAATTTTTCCAAAATCAGAAAAATCTCTTAAAATTTCTTAACATTATTAGAAATCTCATAAAATTCCAAGAAATCACTTAGAATTTCACAATATTTTTAGAAAACTCGTAAAAATCTCGTGAATTCTCTTAAACTGCCTTAAAATCCCCTAAAAATCCATGAAATTCTTAAAAATTAGAAAAACATCTTAAAATGTCTAAAAATTTGACGATAACTTTGAAAATCCTTTCAAATTCTACGCCTTTTTTTGAGTCATAAAAATCTTTTGAAATCCATTAATAAAATTACTCGACAAACTTTAAAGTCCTTAAAATTCCATATAATGTCATAAAACTCATTAAAATCTCTTGAAATCTGTTAAAATTTGTGAAAATTTCGAAAATTCCAAGAAACTTTTGTAAGTTCCTTAAAATTCTACGATAATATTTTCTATATATCCTTTAAAATTCATTAACTAGCTGTAACGTTATATCAACTTTTGTGCTCATTTAATGAGCACTTTGCTTCCTGTAAGCAAATATGATTTGCTTCCTCATAGAGGAAGCAATAAGAAGTTTATATATTTAACTTCATTTTTTTTTCCTTATTTTAGATAATAATTTTTAATATTTAAAAACGTTGTTCCTCTTCCAGCATTGTTCATTCTTCCCCCTCTCCCTAAATTCTTCAAATGTACCCCTATTCCCCTACTCTTCCAACCACCCCTTCTGCCCCTCCAAGTCGACCCTTCTCCTTGTCACCATACTCTCCAAATTGTCCCTTCTCCTTCTCTTCCTAGATTAACATTTTCCTTTTTTTTTCCTTCTTCCTTTTTCTTTTCTTTTTTATTTTTCAATCTGATAGTATTATAAAAAAATAAAAGATGATTAAAAACATATCAATATATTAAATTATTTAATAATCATTTATTTATTTATTTTTTAAACTTTCTCAATTAAATGCATTAATCATACAGATCAATCGATTCGTCTCGATGAAAGGAATCTTCATTTCCCTTACACCAGCTTTAAATTTTCAATATTTGAGGAGTTATAGTGGAAAAATGAATTTTACGAAAATTATAAAAATACATAAAACTTTTAAAATTAAATATTTTGTGAAACCCTTGTAAGAAATTCAACTAGGTATATAGTGGAATAGCTATGCAAAATTTCATCAATTTATCTATACGCGTTTTCAAGAAATTGCTGGATCGTGACACACATTCACACATACACATCCGGACATTTGTTCAGATCATCATATTAGATATATTGCCCTTGAAGTATGTTCAAAAAAACCTTTTTTAGGAAACTGGATTTTGTCACCACTACATAGCTTCCTCTATGTGGAAACAAAATTATTAGAAATCTTAACAAATCCCATGCAATCCTTTAAAATTTCACAAAATCTCTTAAAAATCATAAAAATCTCTTGAATTCGCTTAAAATCACTTAAAAATCGTAAAAATTTCTTACTACACGGTAAAATTTCTTAAAATTTCCTGAAATTCCATGACAACATTTAGAGTCCCTTAAAACCTTAGAAACTGTTAGAAATCTCTTAAAATTCGTTAAAATCTCCTGAAATTATTCCAAATTTTACAACATTGAAAATCCTTTAAAGTTCTTTTAAAAGTCTCTTAAAATTTCATTCTAAAAAAAGTGGTATCACAAAATATATGTCTCGAAAATCTGGCATACATTGTCGGTGTAAATCTGTCTGATTTTTGATGACTTGAAATTGTAACAAAAAAAAAAAAAAATAAAATAAAAATAAAAAATAATCGTCCGTTCAGCGCGCGTGTTGGTTTACTAGTATTTATATCTTTAAAAAATTAGCAAGCTAAATTTATAACGTTTTTTTATTTAATATGTAAATAAGTATCGACGATATTCAAAATATATTTTTTCTTCTTTGCGTATCATAAAAATGTAAATTTGTAACTTAATATTCATTACTCACCCTCTCATTGCTACATTAATTAATTCTGATTGAATGGAAACTTACCTGAAAGAAAAAAATTTGTTGTTAGTTCATTAGTAGATCGAAAGCAAAATAGATTATTCTTAGAACGACTGGGCGATAACTCATAAAAGAATCACTTTAGAAATTTTTATTAAAATCGAAAATAATTATTCAATTTTTTTACATTCTCATCAGAGAAGGTATTAGATTTGTGTAAAATTTGACCCCCTCAGTTTTTGTCAAATGTCCACGTTTTGGGACTCCCTGAATCCGAAAAACATACATGTTTTTACAAATTTGTCTGTCTGCCTGTATGTTTGCAGATTTTTAGTTTGTGAGCACAATAATTTTCAAAAGAATTGACTCTTTTATAGTGTCTTAAAATGAAGGTCAAGTTCGTTGGCCAGCCATTTTGGATAAAAATTCAATGCAGTAAAAATTATTCACTGTAGATTGAAGTCAAAATGTCTACTTTTTTTTAAGTCTAGCAACTGATAAACAAATTCCATAAACTTAGCTTTCTGAAGTAAATCATTATTATTGATGAATGTGATGTCAATCCAAGAATCGATTATTTGAATTGTAACTATTTTGTTATGAAAACTCAGGATTCTATAATATTTATCTGTAATAATTGATAATTTTTTATGAATTTCAACAAATTGATAACACGATATACAATTTTGTTTCATCATTCAATTTATCTCCAAAGACATTTCCCAGAAGTTTCTGCAATTGTTTAAATTCTTACATTGAAGATGTAATTGCTCTCGTACTTCAAACAGAAAAACTTTCGATCCTTGAGAAATACAGAAATTTGTTCATACACTCAACTCGTATTTTTGATGGCTTCAGTAATGCTTACATCAATAGCAGAATCTATGACATCTTCAGGAAATCTTTTAGTGTCCTAAAATGAAGGCCGAGTTCGTTGGCCAGACATTTTTGATTAAAATTCAAAAAGTTAGCGCATTTTTAAAATTAAAGAAAAATTCAATTTAAAGTCAAATAACGCACGATATGAAAAAGAGTCAAAGGATGAAAATATATCTATTTGAACGCCCTACAGGGCGTTCAAATAGATATATTATTATAGTTATTGTAAAATTCATGCCCAATTTTGATTAAATTAGATTTCTAATCTATTCCACTTTGTCCAGAAGCAATTACTTCACGATATATTGCATCACGATATATTAGAAGTAAATAAAACAAAAGTCTGCCAGATATTTTTATTCTTCCGAAAGAATTTATAGCATCTACGCTATATTGGAAAAGAACGAGCAACTAATGATGCGGAAGTAATACGATCAATTGGTGAGTAATACCGTTCAGGAAACAAAGTCATCGCTTTGCAGCTTTAGGTGGGAATTTGGACAAACTTATTTTCCGCGAATAAATATTTCTTCGAGAGAAGAATCCAGATTGAGAAAGGAAATCGATGCATGAACAATGATTACAAAAGAAAGACGTTTCTGGTGATATTATCCGTTCTTCATATTCGCGCGCTCCTAATCCAAATTCAAATTCAAGAAATACGATATTTATGATATCCAAGTAACTTGCACCATAAATAGAAGGCTTAGACACCATTGCATTAATATTATAGCGGATGATAATGCTTCACCCGCAAGTCGCTCACTATGCGATCCGACAGCCGCATGATGGATAATCTACTTATTATGCCCCCTACTCAAGACACTTCATGTGACGCTCATTCCTTATAAGGCAATCAGGAAGAGTAAGCAAGGTCATTTCTATTAGATAATTACTATTCACATTTTCCCAGTAATTGTGGTGAGGAAGTTGATTTTTTACAAAAATTAGAAGACCAACACGAAGTTAACTTTCTTTTTTCTTTTACAAGTTGAAGTCATTCCAAAGCCAATCAGATTTCAAAACTATAATGTATGCGAAATTTTTTAGACATTTTTAGAGAGAAAGCATTTTTTAGAAAGGAATTTCAAGAGGTTTTTAGAAATTTTAAGGGAATTTGACGATTTTTAAGTGATTTCGTGAAATTTTAAAAGAATTTATGAAAGTTAAGTCTTTATTTATGAGTTTTAAGGATTCTTAGTTTGGAAATTTGGAGACATTTTAAGAGGTTTTTCTAAAAAAACAAAAAAGAAAAAGATTTCTAAAAATTGCGAGAGATTTTATGTAATTTTATGAGATTTCTAATAATTTTAAGTGATTTCGAAACATTTCTCTGATCCATAAAAGATTTGGTGAAAATTTTAAAGAATTTCACGGAATATGATAAGATTTTAAATATTTTTAATACAGAATTTAAAAATATAAAGGTATTTTACATGTTTCCATAAAAGTTTAAGAATTTTTGGGAATTTTAAGAGATTTTAAAGTCAGGGAATTTTATGGAGAGGTTTCAAAAAATTTGTACGATTTTTAAAAGATTTCAAAAGGATTTCAAAGGATGTACATTTTTAAGGGCTTTCAAGAAATTAGTTTATTGTCAAAAAATATTGTGAAATTTTTATGCATTTTATGGATTGTATGGAATTTTATGGAATTTTATGGAATTTTATGAGATATAATTTTAAATAATTATAAAAATAATTTTAAAAAGATTTCGTATAATTTTAAGAGATTTTAAGATATTACGTGAAATTTGGAGGAATTTCAAAAGGTTTATAAGAGTTGTATGGTTTTCAAGTGATTTAAAAAATATTTTTACAAAGTGACTTTTTGGTGATAAAAAAATAAGCTTTTACCAACGACAAATATAATATAATTCCTGTGGGATGAGTCTCAAGTTTCTCAAGGCTGAGAAATGTTGATATTTCGAGAACTTGGAAAGCAAAATATGATTTACATGCGGCCGAAGGGATAAATAAATGACCTGAATATTCGAATTTGCAAGATTCGCCAGCCGTTCGATACTGCAGCGTAGACGGAAGAAGGTTCCTACATACAAAAGTGGTGGAATATTATATGAAGCATCTCTGTATGCGAACCAATGTCGATCCCCCTCGATATGCAGACATTGTCCGTTCTCCGACAAATTTGCAGGAATTTAAATTCTAGCAGCATCGCCTCTTTACCCTCAAGCCCTCGTCATCTCGATGGCATTAAACGGATTCCGATAAGCATTTTCAAGACGCCTTATGGACTTAATCCACGAACGTATTGTTAAAAGCCACTCCTCGTCAATGGCTTTCAAAAGAATATTATTATGTAGATTTTTCAGATTGGTTTCTTATCTTATTTAACAAGCAAAAGATTCTGCAAGATTATTTTCAATAAACCGGAGTTTCAAATTCTTTATTCTCTAAGGTCGTGAAAATATTTAGACAGCTCATAATGCACAGCCTTCTAGAGCTTTCAGCAAACTTTTAAAGTATACTTACATAATTTAGAAAGTTAATGGATTTCCAGGTCGTTAAGATGTTGCAGTCATGACTACCTTATTGATTATTAAGTGAAAAGTTTCCATGCTTCCCTGAGGAAATTGATTTTGAGTAAATAATAAGATGAGTCGAGCGGGACAAAAGTCAATCTTTGTTTATTTTGTAACATAATTTGATTTCCAAATTAGACGGATGTAATATAACTAAATTTCAACTTTACTTTGTCACATGTGTCAAGGGACTTTTTTCGTATTGCATATATAAATATTATAGTTTATTTAAGAGATTTTAAAACTTTTTCAAGAATTTCGGAGGATTATAAGGAATTTAATTCTAAGGCACTCTTTGAAATTTTTTGGGTTTCTAATGATTTCAAGAGATTTACAATAATTGAAAAAGATTTTAAGAGGTTTCTAGGAATTTAAAGGGATTACAAGAGATTTGTATAATATTTATAAGATTTAGTGGAATTTTAAAGGATTTTAAAAACTTGCAAGAATTTTAAGAAATTATGATTTTTACATTCTCATCAGAGAAAATGTATTAGATTTGTGTAAAATTTGCCCCCCCCCCCCCCCAGTTTTCATCAAATGTCCACGTTTTGGGACCCCCTGAACTGGAAAAACATGTTTTTATGAATGTGTCTGTGTGTCTGTCTGTCTGTCTGTCTGTAGATTTTTAGTTTGTGAGCACGATAACTTTCGAAAGAATTGACCGATTGGATTGTCCTTTGGTATACTCTTTTAGTGTCCTAAAATGAAGGTCAAGTTTGTTCGCCATCCATTTTGGAGAAAAATTTAAAAAGTTGGAGCATTTTGAAAATTTTTGAAACCACTTTTTTTTAATTAAAAAATTCTAATAATGGATGTTCATAGCACTCAAAAAGACGAACAATTTTTCTTAATGACTTCTTTGAATAAAAAAAAATTGAAAGACTTATAATATTTTGAACATCCAAAAAGATGAAATCAAACTTGAATTAGAAGCCAAACAGCGCACGATATGAAAAAAAAGTCTAAAGGTGAAAAATGTTTCTTTTTGAACACTCTATAAGATAGGCATAATAACTTTTTGAGTTTCCTTAAAAAATCTAAAATTCAAATTTTGAACCAAATAACGCTAGATTCAGAGAAAATGATAAGAAACATAATTATTGGCCTTAAAAAGATCTACAAGTTTCCCCTTGAACAATTTTTCAACAGTATGAGTAGTTTTCGTTTTAATCATGAAAAATATTGTTAAACAAAGCCGAGCGTGAAGCGCAAGTGCCCTGATGAGAATGTGCTTCTTAAGGTCGATAGAACCTTAAGTAAATTAGCTGTCGTTTGCATTCGATTCCATTTTGTAGTAATTTAAAAACAAATAGGTGCAAATGTCGCGTCGCTCGCAAGCGTCCCGAAGGGCGCAAGCGTCGCGAAGGGCACAAGCGTCGCGAAGCACGACGTGTGTATGAGAATATGCCCGCGTAAACGGGCAGATTTTTTAAAGTAATTTCAAAGGATTTTAATGTTCCTCATGGATTTTAACAGGATTTCATGAGATTATTATGATTTTAAAAAAATTTTGTGAGATTTTACAAAATTTTAATGGATTTTTACGTATTTTCCTGTTGAAAAAATCCTTGAGAAAATCCTCGTGTTATTTTCCGATGAGGAAAACACGATGAAATCCACGAGGATTTTCAAATTCCTCGGGGAAATCCTCCAGTCAGAGAATTAATTTACGCAGAATTCCTCAAGGTATTTGAAAATCCTCGTGGATTTCCTCGTGTTTTCCTCATCCGAAAATAACACGAGGATTTCCTCGACGATTTTTTGAAGGATTTAAAAGTTTTTCGTGGTATTTTAAAGGATTTTAATAAACTTGGAAGGGATTTATAAAATTTTAAGAGATTTGATTGAAATTTTAAGGAATGTAAAGATGTTTCTAGGAATTTCAAGAGGTTTCAGCGAATTTGAAGGATTTCAATAAGTTTCAAGAAGATTTTGACGCATTTTAAGGGATACTAAAGTTCCTCGTGGAATTTTGAAATATTTCAAATGATGTTTAAAAGATTTTGTGGAACTTTGAAGTATTATAAGAAATTTAAAGAGATTTTTATGAATTATATAAAAGATTTTAAAGTTTTTCTTTTTGTGAGAAATTTGAAGAATTTTATTAAATGATTTTGAGGAATTTTAAAACAATTAGTGAAAATATGAGGATTTTCATGAAATATTGACAAAGAAGGGATGTCATCCTCGAATTTTATGATATTTCTAGTGATATTATACGAAATTTTTAAAGAAAATGTCGATAGTATTTTTACTGAAAATTTGTTGGGATTTTTAATAGTTTTCTGTGAGTGAAATTGATCTGAAAGTCAGGGAAAATATCAGCGAAAGGAAAAAATTGAATCTCGTAGCTACCCTGACCTGAATAGACCGCCTATAAGATTAAACTAGATTGAGCCGTGATTATTTCTGCCCCAAAATTTGTCCAGGAAGTTTTATACACCGAAATTTTTATTAAAATACCTGATACGAATAATCAATGTGGAAAGTAAGAAGACGACAACTTTGAAATCAGGAATCGTTTGCTGATAGAATATTCTAAAAGGATCTCACAATCTCGACTCGTCCCATGAAGCTAAAGAAAAAGTAATAAAATGTTACCCTATTTTATTGAATGACATCGACCTGCTCGGCGTATAGCTTTCGCATTCACAAATAATTCCGCAGATTTCTTTCATTCGCGCATTTCAAGGTTTTGAAAACGTGTTCTTGACTATGACAGTGTAAATATCGTTCTTTTCCCATGAGGGTTTCCTCTTTCATGTCTTTTTTTTACTATCCTGAGAAAAATCGCCGGAGGGGGAAAATATTGCAAAACGGACGTCGTAGGGATTTAAAGGTTGAATTCTAACTTTAGATGCTAGAAGCAAACAGAATCTGACAAATTGAAAGATTGAGAGAAAAATAAAATAAAGGGAAAGGTACAAGCGAGGGTTGTTTCTCTTGGTTTCTTTCAATGTAAACAATTTTCAAGTTTACCCTTAATACAGCTTTGTCGGTGAAATTTAGAACTATATACATATATTGCAAAAAGGAGAGCCGACGTCATCTGTTAAGGAAATTTAAGACTACATACCAATCCAAACCAAACACAGTGAAGTGTTGATACAACTGCTTAAAATACTCTTTTTTGAACGAACCGACCTAAATTGATCTTGGCAAGAGGACTCTTCCTTTAATAAGTAAGTTTTTGCATTTGGGAGAGTGTGAAAGGGGTCGAAGAAGACGCGATATACAGTAAGAAGAACGGAACCTATGGAATACATATTTTATAGGGCAATCACCGCGCGAACCCTTATCTTCAGTTTGTTCAGCTCTTTGGCTGCGAACTTTCGCATACATATATACATACATACATACATATATACATACATACATACATATATACATACATACATACATACATACATTCTTACATACATACATACATACATACATACATATGTATAGGTGTTCAGTGAAAGAACCGCTAGAAGATTTGCGCTTTTATTAATGAAAGAGAGTTGACAAGGCTCGAGAAAACGCTGGTTTTATGGAATGAGCTTTTGGAGGGTAGATTCGTATTTAGTAATCTTTTATGTCAATCATGCTGGGGTGCATTTTTTGAGAAAATCTTTTCAATGCCTCTTTCTGTCTCACATTTATGAAGAATTCTGATTATGAGGGTTCAAATTACGGAATTTAAGAGCATCAGAGGTTTAAAAAGATCGCCTGACATGATGATAAAAGAATTTTTTTTATATTATAATCTGAGCTCAGTATTGTTCTTGATATCAAAATAGAATTTCAAAAAGTATTTCAAACTCATTTCATTAAGTGACTTGACATAACTATTTACTTCAAATATTTATACCCTTGTGGACATTTCTGCATTCGTTGGAGTTGAAGAAAGTTGTAACGCAAGTGTGAAATTTAAAAATTGTAAGATATCTCATAAGATTTCTAAGAATTGCGAGGGATTTTATGGAATTTAATAATATTTAATAATGTAATAATTTGAAGTGATTTCGAAAGATTTTTCATGGAAAATATAATAAGATTTTAAATATTTTTAACGGATTTTAAATGTTATCGTAAGATTTTTATAATCTAAGCTCAGTATTGTTCTTGATGCCAAACTAGAATTTCATGTCCACGCTTTTAATTTCTTTAAGTGTCTTGACATAACTATTTACTTTCAATATTATTTATTTCAATATCTTTGTGGACATTTCTGCATTCTTTGGAGTTGAAGAAAGTTGTATGGAAAGTGTTTGAGTGGATCATAAATGTGGAAGACCCATATATGGATATACTAAGAGTAGAAGATTGAGATTTTGATACATATAACGCAAGAAAACGACATATACGATTCCAAATGAAAGTCTGAAAGAATTTCCATCATCGTCTGGAGTCGTTTGACGGATACATACGATATATGCAGCTTTTCAATTTGTCGAGTGACACAATGACTCACATGTATAAATATATTGACTTTGAAGAAGTAGAGGAGGGTGACATCTATAAACGTGGTTCGAGAGGACTTTGCAGAGCCAACAAATGTCACCGAATCGTAATTTTGCCTTTACAAAACGAACCCTGCTCCGCATTTCCCTTTCTCTTTTCTCTTTCTTTTGCTTCGCCCATTGCGGGCGCATATCTTCTGCTTGTTCATCTTTTTCCAGACCAGGAAATGTCAATTTCGCTCGAAGGATATTGGATTCTATGAATGCAGACTTGCCTTGCGGCAAGAATTACGAGGTGCCCAACTACCTGTTCTCAGTCGATACTTTTATCTTGAAACTTGAAGTTTTATTACCTCAATTTTTGCAATGCAAATTTCCCTCGCGCTTTAGACGCTTGACAAATGTGTCAGTTTACTGCTGTTCGAGCCCATAAAAAAGCATTTCCTCAAAACTTCATTTTCAGTTGAAAAATGAGTTAAAAACATATAAAGTTTAGCATGTAAAATTGACGCAAGTTTTCAAGAAATATATGAGCAATAAAAGGCAAAGTAAATTCTCTTTCGGAATGACAAATAAACCTGTTTACAGATGCAGCTCAGAATGTGACTCACTGTGGAAAACGAAGAGTATATTCTGGGTGAATGTAAAGCGGGTGAATACCATGACAGCTGAGTGAATCTTCATAGCATAGTCTTGCAATTCTCTTAGACAAGAAGCATTCAGAATGTATGTAATTCAAAGGTGGTGTGTAACAAGACACTGGAACCAGTGTAGGTATCTCCCATATTCAAGCTCTAGTGCAAACTTAATTAACTAACTAATTATTTAAGGTAAACAAAGTTTATTTACTGGCTTCCCACAGGTTTCTATGAACAAACGCTCTTCATGTTCAGCAACTGTATTGAACTTTATTGCAAAACAACCAAAGAAGCGTGTATTAATTATTCATTCATGCATTGTTTTAATTATACATAACTTTAATGAGATTAATATCAAAGACTTTCTGTATTGAATATACAATATAATAATAATAATAATAATAATAATAATAATAATAATAATATCGTGAAATTTACGCATATTCTATTAACAGAGGGACGATTGTGTAATTTTTCACATGCACGTGAAACATTTCATTTTTATTTATTTGCTACTTTGATAAATTGATCAGGCCTTGTCCGGAATTTTCAGAACTTTCTTAGGATTTAAAAAAAAATTTAAAGAGACTAAAGGATTGCACGAAAAGGTTTTTTCCAAAATTGCACGAAATTTCAAGC
Source organism: Synergus japonicus (assembly GCA_900474275.1). Taxonomy (NCBI): domain Eukaryota; kingdom Metazoa; phylum Arthropoda; class Insecta; order Hymenoptera; family Cynipidae; genus Synergus; species Synergus japonicus. Next base: position 44,980 of record UCOH01009953.1, read on the forward strand.
GATTTTAACTGATTTTTATGAATTTGAAGAAATTTCAAGGGATTTCAAGAGATTTTAATAAATTCTAAGCGATTTTCATATTTTTTTTTAAATGTAGCAAGCTAAATTTATAACTTTTTTTTCTTCAATATGTAAATAAATATCGACGATATTCAAAAAATATTTTGTCTTCTTTGAGTATCATAAAATTTAAAATTGTAACTTAATATTCATTACTCACCCTCTCATTGCTACATTAATTAATTCTGATTGAATGGAAACTTACCTGAAACAAAAAGAAAAAAATTTGTTAGTTCATTAGTAGATCAAAAGCAAAATAGATTATTCTTAGAACGGTCAGGCCATAAATCATAAAAGAATCGCTTTAGAAATTTTTATTAAAAAAGAAAATTACATTTCCCTGACTTTTTTAATATCACTTTAAATCTTTTAAATGCAAAATTGATTCAAATCAAATAAAATTTCTTAAAATATCTTGAAATTTTCTGGAATCACTTAAAGTCTCTATATGAAATCCCTTGAAATTCATTAAAGTCACTTGAAATCCCTTAAAAACGCGGGAAACGTCTGAAAAAAGGGAAAATCAAAAAGTAGAAAACAAAAAAGTAAAAGTGAAAGTGAATTAAAATGGAACTGAAAAGTTACTTGATCGCTTAGCCGTATAATGTTGGTTTATTGTTACTGAAAATGCTGAAAAATAAGTTTCAGCTTTGTGAAAAGTTTGACTAACTTTGTGCTGAATTTCAATTTTGAAAGATTCCAACTGGACATCTTTGCTAGAATAAAAAAAGTTTTTCATTCATTATTTAATATTGTAAAGTGGACAAGAGGATATAACAGTATGATATATGTGTAAAATGTAAATATCGAATGGACACATCAGGAATGGTAATCAAAATTAATGCAATAAGAAGAAAAAAAGTTGAATTTCCTGCAGGTATATCACTTGAAATTGCGCGAGCACCTGAAATTAAATTTGGCATAGAAATGCAGGATAAAAGAGACCATTAGGGACTCTTAAAAGTATGCTTGATTGAATAGTAAATTAGCTTCTTTTCCGAGGATATATGTACAAGTTTTGCATTTTTCTCAAAAGCAACATCAAAATTAAAAACCAAAGTTTTCAGCACATGTACTTAAATAGCATCTTTATCGCAGTGTAAATAATTAAAGTTTAGATATAAAAGTTTTGAAGTGTTAAGTCTTTATCTGGATACATTGGCTCGGCATGTAAAATGCATGAAAGTCTTTTATGGAGTGTGTGTGTGTGTACTAGACGGCAGGCTTGTAAGAAGGGTTCTGAATGGGGGAATTAAAACGCAATTTCCTTTACAAAGGGGACAGTTTATGCCAAGCCCCCTTTTCGCCCTTTTCTTTTCCCAGTTTCCTCTTCTGGTGGCCCTCTGGCGTCTGCTTAATGAAGCTTTCTCGCGGGGTTTCTTTTTGTTTACTGACTCTTCTCTTTGTCTCTCTTATTCTCTTTCTCTCTTTCTCTCTTTCTCTCTTTTACCAACTTTATCGCTTACTCTTTCTTTTCTTTTAGTCAACAATGCCTTGTCCTTACACATCGTTTGCAAGCAACGCGTTGTTCGACCGCGATTCAGTTTATGTGTCTGAATCTGCACTGCTCTTCCCACCTCGCTATACAGCCACTGTTCTTCTATTACGTGCACGGCTTTTCGGTCGTTTCGCGTGCTACTTCTCCAATTAAGAACCGCATTTCAGAAAAAGAGCCTTTATTCAGGCACTTTAAACTTTGCTTTCGAAAAATTCTCTCTTCTTAAAATTTTATATAGCATTTAGTTGCTCTTTCTTTAATTTAGCTGAATTTGTTTTATTAAGGGCGTTGAATACAAGTTTCAATCTACAAATTTTATTTCTTCGTATTAAACAACAGATATTATTACTTCTTACATTGTTTTATACTTTATTTTAACGCAAAAATATTTAAATTATATATTTATTATTTACTGTAACTAGAAATTATAATCCGCGCGCAATTAATTTCTCGTTTTTGCTCACCCTTTGCTAGTATACAAAATAATTGAGAAATTTATAATTTTTGAAATATAGAATCTTGTTATCCCTTGACTAATTTCAGAAATCTCCATAAGTTTCGTAAGATTCTTTAAAATCCCTTTAATATCCTTCAAAAGTCTTATTATATCCTGAAATTTCATGAAATCCATTAAAATTCCTGACAATCCTACAGAATGTTGTAAAATCCCTATATCTTAAGGGCATGTATTACTTATCCGATCTCTACCTTACCGACGTTTTTTTCTCTGTAACGCTACGTCTACATTTATTGAGATACTACATTGAAAATTTCTATATTTGAAGCTAAAGCCTTAAGATACGTTTGTCTGGTCCTAAATATTGACATTTAAAAAATATATTTTTTTATTTTTACAACAATTTAAGACTAGACAAACATACATTAGCAGATTTTTTTCAATTTTATAAATTTTCAACTTGATATCTTTATAAATGTAGACGTAGCGTTAAAGAGAACAAAATGTCGGTAAGGTAGGGATCGGATAAGTAATACATGCCCTTAAATATTGTAAAATTACCTACTTGATATTATTTAAAATTCCATAACCTATCGTTATATCCCTTAAAATTACTCAAAATACTATGAAATCTCATTAAAACTCTTAAAATTCCTTAGAATCCAACAAAGTCTCGTAAAATCCCTTGAAAGTCCTTCAAATAATTTAATATCCCCTAAAATATCTTACAAATATTTAAAATTCCATAAAATTCCGTAAAATCCCTTGATATTCTTTAAAACTTTTTAAAATTACCCTTCGGATTGAAATTCATTCCGAACCAATCCGAAAATTCCCGAATCATTCCGGAATTTATGTCCGAATGTTTCATTCCTATCTAATCTGAAGGATGTTTTTAATTCTTTTTAATCCTTTTTAATCTGTGTCTCAACTCCAAATTCAATCCAAATGAATACGAAAAAGTTGTGACTAATCACTTAAAAATAAAATCTATATTTAAAAAAATGTAAGTGCAAATATGTCACTGAACAGCATCCTTCACTTTAGATTGGAATCCTTGCTTCGATCTCGGATTAGATCGGATTCATTCGGATTGAAATCCTTCCTTAAACCTCAGATTAAGTCTGATTCATTCGGTTTGAAATCCTTTCTTTGACTTGGGATTAGATCGGTTTCATTCGGATTAAAATTCTTCCTTTAACCTCGGATTCAGTCGGACAGAAATTTTGGATGACTTCGGATTCAGTCGAATAAAAATCGAGGATAGACCTCGGATTAGGTCGGATTAAATCGGATAGGAATCCTTAGATCGACCTCGGATTGATTAGGATAGGAATCTTTGATCGGACTTCGGATTACATCGGAATGAAACTGTTTGCTTTGGATACAAATTCGGGAATGAAATTGATTCAAAAGGATACATTTTTTTCTATCCGCCAGAGTATTCAATATCCTCTACAATATCTTAAAATCTGGTGAAATTCCTTAAAGTTCAATCAAATTACATTAAATTTCATCAAATTTCACGAACTATCGTTATAATTCTGAAAATTACTCTAAATCCCATGAAATCTTAATAAAAATCCAATGAAATCTCGTAAATCCCTGGAAATCACAAAAGTCATTAATATAACTTTTATATCCTATGAGATATCGTAAAATCTCCGAAAATTACTTAAAATGTTAGGCAATTTCGTACAATATTTTGATATTTCATAAGATTTCTTGAAATATCCTGTGCAGAAATCTTGATGTGGGCCTAGTAGGGTTCTGGTCAGTTTCTCCTACTTCTGGTGTGGTTCTGGTCAGTAAAACTGGTTAGAACCCGACAAGGGTGTAACGGTTAGACTCGCCAATACCCTATATAGGGGAAACTAGTCAAGGCCTTGACTGTTTTTCTAGTGAATGCCTTTAAAAAAAAAAAAACTATAATAAGGTTAAAATTATAAATAAAAATTACCAGCTTTTATGAAAATGTAATTTTATTATGTCAAAACATAGCAAAGAACATAAGAAACAATACAAGGAAATAAATCAATCATATTTATATATTTGCGTTCGCAATGGGAAAGAAAACTATTTAAATATTTAAATGGATAATTTAATATTTAAATATAATATTCAAATCTAAATATTTTTAATTCGGAATAATCAGATGATATTATATTAATAATTACACATAGTCCTATTATGGTGTCCGATTAGCAACTTATTATAATTTATTTAATTTTATTCAGAATAGAAAAACTGACCAGGGCCTTGTCAGAACTCTATTTTAAATGGGGCAAAATGGGGAAATTTCTGCACGGGTATGTACTGTGAAATCAATTAAAATATCTTAAAATCCAGTGAAATTTTGTAAAATTCCTAAAAATCTCTTTAAAAAATTTTTTAAGATAGGAATATTAAAGAAAAGTGACAGTATTATTCTTATTCTGCGTGAAAATAGATTAATAATTGAAAAAAGAAGAATTCCGCTGAAACAACAGAAAATTGGAAACATCGCTATATGTGTACTCTATGGAAACAAAACGTTTCTTTTTGTCTTTGGATAGTCAAGGAAATGTGTTTGTATATAGGCGCCATTGAAAGTGTATCTAGACGCTAGTAAAAGTGCAGAAGACGTAAATCTTACGTCGACATAAATTCGTTTATCGCAAAGCGTCTACGCGAGCAGCAAAGAGCTTTTCTCGCTTTTCTCCATTCTCGTCTTTTCAGATTTTTCGTTGCATCTGTGGAGGCCGACTTGCTAGCAGAGGATTTTCAAATTTCAAGGCAGATGTAATGTTGAGCTTGATGGAAGAACATAATATTGCATTACAAATATTTTGATATTTTACATAGTAATTAAATTTATGAATTTACATTAAATTAAAAATAATTTATCTCGCGATAAATTATGTTGTCACTGCAAGCTCAACAATCTTTGTTTTTTTTTTTTTTTTTTTTGAAAGCCAGGTGAAGTTGATTTTTCATGATTTCTTACAAGAAAAAGCGTGAAATTAAAGGCTTTTTAACTATTAAAATGAAGGATAAATAAAGACTGTAATTTCTTTCTGTTTTTTCTACGACTGTCAATATTTTCTCTATCTTTACCTGAAAACTTTCTCGAGTTTTTACGTGATGTTTTCCGCCGAGCGAATATGTTGCACGTGTGAATGATGCGACAAGCAAAGCGACATTATCGATCCAACATTTCTTGAACTTTCCTTGTCCAGCGGCGAGAATAAAAGCATTTTGCTAGAAAATACGGTTCCTTGGAGACTTGAACATGTTCTCAAGACTCTGTTATTGCTGTACAGTATACAGTATAGCAGCATAGTGCATCGTTCAAGGATAAAGTCTAAAATGCCTCTTAACACTTGCTTTATTTCCAAAATAATGAAAGTCAATGTAAAACTGCAAGTAGAGAGATAAATAAAATTTTTATGATCCTCTCTTGTGAATCGTTTTTAAAAGAGGTAGATCTTTTGTCAGCAGAGGAAACGAAATGGTGTTGAAATAACAATCAACATATTGGACCCTGAAAAAATTAGGAATTTTAAGACATTTTTAGAAATTAAAAAAAAAATTTGCAGTTTTTCGTGGAATTTAAAGGATTTCAATTGATTATGGGAAATTTAAAAAGAATTAGTGAAACTAAGGGATTTCATTGAATGTTAACGGAGATTTCTTGGAATTTTAAGAGATTACTAAAATCTTGTTGTGAATTTTAGAGATTTTCGAATTTTTTCGAATTTCAATTGATTTTAAGTGTTTCTAAAGCTTTTCGTGGAATTTTATAATATTTTAAGAGATTTTTATATTTTTAAGAAATTCCATAGAATTTTAGGAGATTTAAAAAGATTTAGTCATATATTATATGCAAAATTTAAAAAAAATTCACTAGAATTATTAATGAAAATTTATTTGCACTTTTCATATTTTTATATCGGGTCAATTTGGCTGAAAATCAGGGAAAAAATCAAGAAAAATCCGGAATTTTATTTGACCTTGAAAAAAACCAGGAAAACCCGGCAATTTAATTTTCCAATTCGCTCATCACTAGACACCCTGATTTCGAAGGATTATACATAAAGACCCCTATTACTACTCGAAATCTTTGCAATTTATGGTGTTTCAAAGTTAAATGAAGAAAATTCGTCATCGCATAAAAGCACATAATTTTTTTTAATCGTATAATTTTGGAATCTTCGCATAATTTTGGATAATTTCGATTTCTGTATGGAAATTTTGTTTTTAATTGCCAAAATTAAAAAATTCTAATTGATTTTATTTTATAATAATTTATTGATTTATTACACTACCAAACAGAAGTTTGGGTTCGCCTGTCTTACACAAAGATTAAATTTTTTCTTTTAAATAAATTGTTAGGCACATTTACTATGTACGGTCCTGAATGGGACTTTGAATAGAACGCCCTCAAACGACAGTTCAGTCCCAAAGACTTGCAGCGTCAAGTTAACATTGATTTAATTAAAACCGCTTTCTTTATTAATTGTGATAAGTTATTTCTGCAAATGCGTCACCTATACTGCTTACTTGTAAAAAGAACAGCGAAATAAGACTCTGCATCGACTATATCCTATATTGAATAAGTTTATTGTTCATGATAATTATCCTCTCCCGCACATTCAGGTTCAAATTGATAATATATGAGTTTTGAAAAAACGTCTGAGGCAGTACAAATGTATTGCGTTTTCTCCAACAACGGGTAGGAGAGAGGGATATCTCAATCCAATTCCTAAAGGAGACGTACCATTCATAAAATATCACACTGACCACTTCGGACCAATATAGATAAAAGATTTAGCGCAAAACAGAGCATGTATTACACTGTTAGACTTTCTTACATATTACAATACCAGTCATTAATAAGTTTAGTCGAAAAATTGGTATTTGGAATACGAAATATTATGAATCTATATTTCAGAAATTAATCGTATTAAAAAACGAGAAAATGAATATCATAATATAATTTGTAAAACTTATATTCGAGAAATTGACATTATGAATATAAACATGCCAGCTAACCTGCGCTCCTTTGTATAGAAATCTTGATTTGAATCAAATCTCATCTCGAATTTTGCCGAAACGTTACACTTAGCTATGTATTATTTCTACGTTACGCGCACGTGCGAGCGTATATATATATATATATTAAATATGTTTAAGTTATAACAGGCTTTAGGTTTAAGCTAAGAATGTATTGCGTGATTCTCTGTGTTTGTGCGTATATCCGCATCAGGTTTCTGGAATCATTTATATTAATGTCGTATTCAAACGATTGAAACTTGTAGTAGATAGTTTCACGAAATTGACTAAATTGTATTCAGTGAAAACAACGGATTCAAAGGAATCGATAAAATACCTAATCTGTTACTCTGTGAGATTTTAAAAGACTTAGATGAATTTTAAAGTCACACCTGTGTTATACGTGTCACAGAAGTGTTATACTTATCTCGGAATGATCTATCCATCTATTTTCTAAATTTCCTTCAGTCAAGAGAAAGGCGCACGTCTGGTATGAAAGGGAGAAAAAACAGATAGGTGAAATAAACTGGAAAAAAAGAAATAAAAAAGTTGGAAGGAGTGTCGAACGAATCACTACAGTGGTGGACGTCGCGGGTCAGAGACCCCAGCCTTGGTTATTGGATCGGTGCTGGTGAAGAGAAGAATTCGAAGGAAGGAGTAAAAAGATATCTATAGGGAAAGGAAACTGGACTGGGGTTTTCGAACGAAACGCTTGAAAACATCGTGAAAACTTGGAAACGGAAGCAATACCCGCGAGTGGGAAGTTCTGAATGTCCACTAACAATCTGCCATGGACTTTCCCACCCTCTTTTTCCTCGTCTGTTCACCACTCTCATTGCTTTCTATATTCAGCCTCGAACAGCTTCATCCACCTGAATTCCTCTCCACGCACTTCCTCTCCACTTTTGATAGGTCGAGTTCTCTCTATGCAATAGAATAGAGGCTCAAATTTACAATCGCGCAAGTTTATCTTTTGACGCGATCGAGCTTTCGTGGAAGTAGTAATATTAAAACATTCCATCATTGATTGTTGAACCCATCAATCTAACTTTGTTAGCCGATTCATTTTCCTGCCAACGATTTTGGGAAATTGGATTTTCATCTGCTTTCTCGATGAAAATTCACTTGGACGAATTAAAGCTTTTACCGGTATTTGCAGATTAAATTTTTTCTGGTGAAATTAAAAAAATTCCTCAATTCTATCACTATTGAGAGAGATTTTACGTGTACTTTTTTTAAAAGTCATATTGTGAATGTAATTCGCGCAATGAATTGTATTACACAATGATAATAATAATTTCTGTAGTAATATAAGAAAAATCTTAAGCCTCTTTAAATGCGATTTCTAAGGTTCATCGTGAAATTTTAAGGAATTTCAAAAGGTTTGTAAGAGTTTTATACCCTAGTAGAAATTGGTCTAGTTTTTCCTTAACTCTAACAAGTAACTCGTAGGGCTGAAATGGGGAAAAACTTGTCTAGAAAAACTTGGTAATGCCTAGTTAGAATCTAACTAGAATTTCCTTAACAGATTTCAATGAGGAAATTCTTGACTAGTAACTCGTAGGGCTGAAATGAGGAAAAACTCGACTAGAAAAACTTGGTAGTGCCTAGTTAGATTTTCCTCGCTTGGAACGAGCGCTTTTTTCCTGTCACGGTTTTCGTGAGGAAAAGCTAGGGAAAAACTTGGCGTTAATTGCGATATATGCGCCACGCATGCGCGATTCGTATCTATAGTTAGTGATGCAACCGATCCACGACGTTTATAATATGTGATAATATGGCGGATAGTGATAGCGGATAGCCAACAAAATAGTTTTGTTAGGCTTTTTAATAATTATTTTGTGCCGCAAAAGAATTAAATTATTAAATGACTTATTTCCGGGTAAGTAGAAAACATAATGTATTATAATACTCTTAACCTACAAAATATAGAAAAAAATGTATTTTTTACATGGGTTTGGATACGAATATTTTTATTTGGTGGTATTATGTAATAAAAATTGAATACAAAGAAATAAATGAAAAAATCTATAATTATTAAATAATAATAAATAAAAAGCAATGTCTACTGATCATTGTTAATTTTTTCAGATTTTTTGACTGTTCAAAACAATGAAAGAGTTGAAATACTGAATTTCAAAGACTTTGAAACGGCGTTGTCGAGCGTCATCCTCAACGCTAAAGATTGGGATGGAGGTAGGGCCGAACGATATAAGCCGACCAAGGGATGAACAACGAATGTACAATATATAATTTAATTTGCAAATAAAAGAGTTAAAAAATGGAAATAATGTTATTAAATTTACGTAAGTAACTAGTAGTGCAGCGTTACATTCCTTGTTAGTAACTGACAAGTTTCCTTGTTAGGTGCTAGCTAGACGTAGGGAAAAACTTACTAGTAACTTGGATAAAACTAGGACCAATTATTTCTACTAGGGTAGGGGATTTAAGGGATTTTAAATGTTATTACCTTAAAATTTTAAGGAGAGATTTCAAAAGATCTTTACGATTTTTAAAGTATAAATGGTGGAATTTTTATGGATTTGATGGATTTTTATGAGATTTCTAATATTTTAAAATTATATTTTGTGATATTAATTTATAATAAGAATTTTGAATTTTAACTGATTATCGATGTAAAATGTCTCTGTGATGACTGTAAATAGGTGAGGCGTACGAGCCAGCCAGTCTGCTTCCGATCGGTCTTCTGTAAACTGCTTAGACTAAATAAATAAGATATTGACTGGAATAATTCTACACCTTTTTCTTTGAACTTCCGTGATTTTCCCCTTACAATATCAAGAGATTTTTCAAATTTTTAAGGATATCATAGAATTTAGCGAGATTTCTAATGATTTCAAGACTATTATACGAATTTTGAACGATTTATGATTTTGAAAATTTTTGTGGAATTTTAAGGGATTTTATTTTATCATGTAATTTGCAGAAATGTTAAGAAAATCAAGAGATTTTAATGATATTTAAAAGACATCGTATCTTTAAGTGTTTCATTAAATTTGATGAGATTTCTAATAATTTTAAAGGATTTCAGGAGATTTTTCTGATTTTGAAAAGATTTTATTGGATTTAATAGCTATTTACATTACAAGGCGCGAAAGGAGGCAATTATCGGACGAGTCGATAATTGCCTGTTTCGCGACGAGTGACGTACAAAGCTTTTCATGACCACTGTTTTAGATCAGTTTTAGAACAACAATGTATACGAGATTTTCGAGACATTTCGTGACAGCAATTTTTTAAGATAGGAAAATTCGTTGACGTGTCCTACTTTGTGCGCATAGCATAAGTGAGCAAGTCGGGTATGAAAGTAACATGAGTTTACGGTTTAGGTTACGGTGGTGCCTGAAGTCGCAGAAAATAATTATATACTAGTTCCTTGTTATTAAAGGAAACTTTCTTAGAGAAGAGGTCAATGTGCCACCTAAAAGTGGTTTCCGCGCATTTTCCAACTTTATACAGGCACTACACTCTCTCGGGCGTTAAGTTCTCAAGAAAATTCTTATCAAATTGAATTACTATAGTTAATTGGCATAAAGGAGATATTATATTTATAAAACTGTAAGTGATATGGTTTTTCTGGTGCCGCCCAGTACATCCCCGTGGTACTTGCCATGTTTTAAAAAGAAGTTTACATGCATTTTAATGACAGTAAATGTTGGTAAAAGGCGATAATGCGTTGTTTGCGGTGACGTCGTGAATCGTTGACATGAAAGCAGTATATATAGTTAAGGGATCGCACGGTTAGCTGGAGCCCGTTATGCAAATCGGAAGGAAGTACACCGATGCTGAGCCGTAAACGCGAAGAGGCCCCTTATTCTTATAGCTTCGTAGTCCCCATAAATTTTCTCCTGGCGCGTATCAACGGCGAATTTTGTCCCGTCCTACCTGTTTTACGGGAACCATTGTCAGAGGCACCGCCATAGAATCGCGATCCTTGCCCTCTCCAGTTACCCCCATATCCATTTTACCCCTTTCTTCATCCCTCGGCATGCCATGAACATATTGCCATAGTCGTGGTATTCGCGTAACGTGTACGTAATGTATGTACGAGCATACGTGCACTGGACGTAGAATACGACCTAGGAAATGTGCTCTTTGTTATGTTGGAGAATCGTGTTATCGAGCCTTCTTCTCTTCTTCTCTTGCCTCTCGTTGCCATGGTTATCTCTCTCTCTCTCTCTCTCTCTCTCTCTCTCTCTCTCTTGGGAGTCACTGACCGGTGATTAGATACACTTAATCTTATGGAATAGCGAGTGCCAAATTGCATGTTATCGATTCGAGTAGACGAGGCGACATAGTTAAAAGAAGCTGTGTGAGGCCATTTCGAATTGGCGCAAAATTAAGCCAACAAATCATTTTAGAAATTGCCTCTAAGAATGAAATAAAGTTTTCGATTCTTGATGCTGGGGTATATACATAAATTTTGTAATCGGTTTACCTATTACCAAAGTAAAAAAAACTGATTTATCTATTTACTTGTTTTTATACATACTAATTCAATTAAGTGAAGAAAATCCTATCTTAAAAAAGTGGTGTAACGAAATGTCCCGAAAATCTCGTGTAGTTATACTGCAATTTTGCTCTTTTCTGTTTTTAATTTCTCGTTTTTGCACTTCTTAATTTGGTAGTATATCAAATAATTGAGAAATTTATAATTTTCGATTTATAGAAACTTGTAATCCCTTGTATCATTTCAGAAATCTCCATACGTTTCGTAAAATTCTTTAAAATCCCTTTAATATCCTTCAAAATTCTTATTAAAAATATTGAATATCCTATATAAAATCTCGTAATATCCCTTAAAATTATTTATAACCCTTGAATTATCATGATATCCATTAAAATTCCTGAAAATTCCGGGGGTGCGATTCTGTAATTCCCTACTTTCCCTTTCACCTCATTTCAGGTCTTGTCAAAATTCACGGCGGTATTCCATTTCTTTTTCAATTTTGCATTTGTAAATTCACGACATGAATAAAATTTAAATTCCTGAAAATCTACTGAAATTTCGTAAAATCCCTTGAGTCCCTTCAAAATCCTTTAAATTACTTAATATCCCATAAAATTATCGTAGAATCCCTTAAAATTATTTAAAATACCATGAAATGTCATGAAATCCATTAAAATTCATAATCTAGTGAAATTCTTTTAAATTTGATAAATTCACTTCAAATTCACATTCCTTGATATTCTTGAAGATTCGACAATCTTTTGTTATATCCCTTAAAATTACTGGAAATTCTATAAAATCTTATGACATTCCTTTAAGTTTCGTAAAATCATTTGAGATTACTTAAAATTACTCAAAAGCCCATTGAGTGTCAATAAATCTTTTAAATTATTGAAAATTCCATTAAATCTCGTTAAATACTTAAAAATACTTGAAAGTTGAATGAATCTCAACGAATCTTTTAAAATTTATGCAAATGAAAGTCCTTACAACTTCACAATGTTATTTAAAATGATAAGAAATCTCCTAAAATTCATACAAATCCCTTGAAATTTGTTATGCCCATAAAATATTAGATCACCGAAAAAAATATCCAATGAAATATTGTAAATTCCCTTAAAATTACTTAAATTTTTGTGACAATCCAATGAAATCTCGTAAAATCCCTGTAAAGTCTTTACCTTATATCGGATTACCTTATATCGTTCGATATAAGTTTCGATAGGAGAAGCCAGTTACCTTAAATTATCATGTAAAAATTCAGAAGAAAATTGAGTAGAGCATATCGATATTCCAGGATATTCGCTAAGATTTAATACTTGTCGTCAATTTACAAAATGCATAACTCGGAATATTCAATCGACATCCTACATTTCTAAATTGATTTCGTATAAATATTTCTTTAATAAAAAAATCTTCATATCCGTCTCAGGATTGTCAATTCTCAGTTTTGTTGAAAAATGCACTTCTCTCTTTTTGGTCATGTCTCCGCCTCGATGACAAACGTTAATGCTCACAATTTTCTTTTCCAATTCTCGTAGATTTTTCAGTTGTCACTAGCAGGATGGATCAGCCATTTGTCAAGTGTGAAAAAAAACTGTAGAAATACGAATCGATAAGGCACTACGCCCTGACACGATTTTAAAACCACTGCTATAGGTAAATCGTGACATGAATAAATGACGAAACAACAGACTCAGATACGCCTAGAAAAAAGGAGAGCGTTACAACTATGTTCCACCAGTGCAGACCGAGCTTTTCCATCAATCACAATGGTGCAAGTACTCGGTGGAGTTCGTAACTCGATCGCAGCCAGCATCGTTAATCCGCGAGTTGAAACTTTTTACAACAAAACACGCTGTCGCGGCACCTAACACATCTCAATTTTGCACAACGTCCACAGTTCGTTCGTCTCCAATATCAATATTTGTATTTTATATACATTTTTTGTATTTTCCGCAATTTTCTGAGAGTTACTCCTATCTTCAAAAAGTGGTGTCACAAAATGTCTCGAAAATCTCGCATACATTGTTGTTGCAAACCTGATTGGCTTTTGAATGACTTATTGAAGTTGAAAGAAGAAAAACAAACTAATGGCGCAAGAAAATTTCAGGAAAACCTACGAAATACCTTGAAATTCGTTAAGATTTCTTAAAACTCCCAAAAAAACCTCCTGAAATCCCTTAAAAATCCATAAAAACCATTAAAATTATAACTCACTTGAAATCCAAGTTAAAATTAGCAAAAATCTCTAAAAATTCATTTTAAAAAACTCTTGGAATTTCTTAACACTTAGAATCCCAACCAAATTTTACAACAAACTTCGAAATCCTTTTAAATCTTACAAATTCTTTTAAAAATTATATATCTATAGAAATTCTGTTGAAATCCCTGAATAAAATTACCTTATAATATTCGCAGAAACTTCGTAAAATTCTTAAAATTCTACGATAATATTTTCTTTATATCCTTTCTTTATATCCTTTGAAAAATTATTATAATTATTAGAAATCTCATAAAAATCCATCAAATTCATAAAAATTTCACAATGTGTTTTAAAAATCGACTACTTTCTTGAGCTCTTAAAAAATGTACAGCCTTTGAAATCCTTTTAAATTATACAAAATCGTTTAAATATCGGAAAAATCTCTTGAAATCGCTTAAAATTATTAGATATCTTAAAATTCCTTGGAATTACAGAATAACATTTAAAATTTCTTAAAACCCCATTTAACTCTTACAAACCTTTTGAAATTCCTTAAAATTTCACGAAAATAATAGAAATCGCTGAAATTCTTTGAAATCTTTTTAAATTCTTAGAAACCTCTTACTCCAAATTTCAAAACATCTAGAATCCTTTTCAAAATCGCTAAGAATTCTTAAAAGTCTCTTAAAATTGCATAAATTCCGTTAGAATTTCACGAAATATCCTAAAATCCTTTGAAATTCTACGAAATCTTTTTAGCCCTCTGGACCCCTGCTGGGTGTAGTACACCTAACGATTTGATTTGAATGCGCACCTTAAAAATCCCTTAAAATTTCTAGAAACCTCTTGAAATTCCTTTCTAAAAAAGTGTTTCCTCTCTAAGAATTTCTCAAAAATCTCGCACAAACTATAATTTTAAATCTGATTGGGCTTTGAATGACTTGAAGTTGTAAGAAGGAATGCAAAATAATCGCGTGCGTATTGGTTTACTAGTATATAGAATATATTGCGTGCTTGAGCAGGAAGCAGAGAGAGTTTTGTGAAATGTATTCAGCAGATGAAAACGAGCTCATAGAGAAGTAAAGATGGAGCATGAAAATGAGATGGCAGTTATTTGCCGACGCAATTATAACTCACACTACTTAATGTCTTTAGAAGGGTTACAGAAATGGAACTTGGAACGATCTTCCTAGGTATTCACTGCACTATCTGTCGGTGTGGTGGTAAATAAGTGCTTTTCGAAACTAAGCGACTTCCTTCTCGTCTGTCTCGTGAGATCCAGTTTTAAGTATTTGGTCCTGACAGTCATCTAAGAAATTCTCCAGTTTTCATTTAAGAAAGAGGAAAGAGGAAAGTGAAAATGGAACTTTGTTTATCAACGCATCAAGTTAACGCAGCGCATAATCGATTTTGCTGAATACTGTCGAGTATTTTCCATTAACTTGAGTAGTTATTTAATTAACAAACTTTAGTCGATTTTATCAGTCTTCAGTTTCTATTTATCAAAATCGTTAGCAGATTTATTTCAATTCGAGAGAAGGTCTAATTCCTATTTATAGAGTACCTACTTTATTCATCAGACTAGCAATATTATACGCGCTACAATATGTGCCCACAATTAATAATATTTAAATACATAATATAGTTATTAATAATTATTATAATATTAAAGTTGATGAACCAACTTCACAAACAATAATAAATTCTTTACTACAAGCACACATATGTAGTTGTCGTTGCTTCCGTGCAGAGCTCATTCAAAAAACTCTTTTGAACTTTTCCTTTGATATTTTTGACCTGAATTATACGCTTTTAATTGTTCTTGACAAGAAGCCTTTGCATCTAAAAGAATGAAGAAGAACTGGTAGACTGAATCAAGACAAAGCCTTTGGGGCTAATACTTCGAAGCAAGACATCTCGGTCTCTCAGCTCAGAATTCAAATGAAAAAATCCATCTTCCTTAATATGGCGCATATATTACAAAGATTTTTATTTTCTTGAGATGTACTTTCACAGATACCCCGTAGAGAATAGCACCCTATTTACAATTGGGTCAATTTCTATCCGAGAAAGTAGCTTCCCTTTATTTCGTAGTGATGCCCGTGCAGAAATTTCCAAAACAAAATCACCCAGAACGGTGATTAAACGCTCGGACCGATCGGTTCCCGTGTTTCATCCCCTATCTGAAATCCCCAATCTGGAATTAGCTCTATTTAAAATAGGGTTCTGACAAGGCCCTCGTAGGCATTTCTATTTTCGATAAAAATATTTTAATATCATTTTTATCATTATATCATTTTCATAATTTTTACTAAGTAGAGATTTAAAGGGATTTAAAAAAAAAATACAAGACTTTTTAGTAATTTTAGTAAATTTCAAGAGGTTTAACAAATTTTAAAGAATACTAAAACATTTTTTATTGCCAAATTTAATTTAAAATAATGAAACTTTTTTGAATGTTTTGAAATTCCTTAAAATCACTTGAAATCCTTAGAAATCCTTTGTTATGTTTTAATAACTGAAATTTCTTGAAAATTCTCTAATTTTTTCATATTTTCTTAAAATCTATTGTCATTTTTTAACTTCATAAAAATCCTTTAAAATATTTAGTAATATTTTAAAATAATAGAATGTCCTGAAAGTATTATGATTTTTTTTTTCGAATTCCTTAAAAAATTTTTTAAATCACTTGAAATCTTTCGAAATTGCTTTAAACTTCCTATAAATCTAAAAATTCATTTAAAAAAACTTGGAATTTCTTAACATTTAGAATCTCTTAAAATCTTTTAATACATAGAACAACATAAAATCCCTTAAAATTTCACAACCTTCGAAATCCTTTTAAATTCAACAAAATCTTTTCAAAATCATGTATTAGAGAAGTTCTTTTGAAATTACTGAGTAAAATTACCTGATAAAACTTAAAATTCTATAAACGTCATAAACAATTTTAAAACTCATAAAAATGTCTTGAAATATTTCAAAATTCATGAAAATGTCCTAAAATTCTCAGAAACTTCTTGCCATTCTTTAAGGTAGTTGTGCCGAAATCGAACCTTTCTTAGGAATTGTATAAAATTTTCAAAATATGTACAAAATATTGTTATCTAACCATGCTCCAAATTTTATTTTAATCGTGTGTTTCTAAAGGCAAACATTTTTAATTATGTTCAGTACTTTTTGCATGTGTCTCCTACAGCTAACATGGGCAATCGCCACATTATGAAGTCTAGTATGAAAACGAATCTTACTATTGTGCTAAAAAACTACATATATATAGTAAAACTCTCTAAATTTGAATCAGCAAAATTTCATTGGTTTCTTAATGATTTCAAGTTGTAAGAAGTAAAATAAATAATCGGTGTTGATCTGCTAATCAATTTAAAATCTTGGAATCTTATTGGAAATTTAAAATCCCTTCAAGTACTTAAAAAAAATGGTTAATACTCTAAAATCATGAATTTTCCAAGAATTATTTGGAAATTTTTTTTTCAATTTCTTTAAATCACTTATTGTTTCTTTATAATTAATACCTCTTTTTTTTATAACAGCACTTTTCTTTTTAGAAAATTAAATAGTTTAATAATCATATATTTTTAATAATGAATCCACAGAATAGTTTTTGGGGTATTAACCAGTTTTTCCAAGGTGGAGTATTTCCTAAGACATTTTTTGGCTAAACTGCCAAGGCCATGGCCAGTTTTCCTTAAATGAGATAATATCCTGCCAATTCATTACAAGTCTTGTGTGGGCCTTGCCACTTAACCTGATTATGGCCACATCACAAGTAATAGGGGGATAACTGACCGGGACCCTGTTAGAACCCCATCAAAACTTCTGCACGTGTGTGTGACTTTTACGAAACATACTACGAATAATAAAAAGTTGATATGGAGACTGATATTGCTCTGAGATCGAAAAGGAAACGAAGTTTCTGCGAAGGAACGTAAAATCTTAGATTATCCCAAGAACGATAGCGATCTTTATGATACGTCTTAGCTGGCGAAGTTCTTGGCGCGAACAATGGACTATCGGCATGAAAGCAAGAATGACTCGGCTCTGTTTCCACCCATCTTCTACAATCGGACGATCGTGTTCGGAGAGCCGCGAAGATAAAATATCGACCTATCAATCATTTTGCTGTACAGGAAATGTTCGAATTCCACGGATCGTTGGGAAGAAGGTATTGAGCGGGGAGGGAGGGGGGGGGGCGAAAAGAACGGGGGTGGAAAAGGGTCGGTCGCGTTATCGAAGCGAGGCGACGAAGCGACGAAAGCAAAGAGGGCAAGGCACGAAGGGAGAGAGACTCGAAGTTTCTTGCTATTTTAGATATATCGTTGCTTCGGAAAGAAAGACCATCAGCTAGAACATAGCAGCTGCGAGCGACAGTGCATCACAATGTTACATTATGTCTGAGCTGATAAAACGACTTTACCAAGAATACATTTCTGAAAGAAAGAGAACGATCCTTAAAATATGATGCATTTTTGTCATAATAGAATTACAAAAAAATGTACAAGAATGGAAAGATGTATAGGATAAGATGGCATCAAATTAGAATGTACTGATACTGTTAAAACCTTTATCTTCCTTAGAGTATGGAAAATTCATCAGTTTATGTATATGTAGCCTTCAGTTTAAAACTGCTATTACATGAAACTTTTGATAAAGAAGAAAAAAATTGATAAGCTCATGCTGGTGCAACCTAGTGATCGTTGTCTGTGGTCCGACTGACGTAATTTCCGAGTAATTACTGGAACAACCCGAAACAACTCTCGTTAAAACTGGTATGCTTGCAACGCGCCCTCAGAAACTGGATATAGAAGCGGCAAACCTGCTGGGTGAATTATTATTGAGGAAAGAAATATGTCTTCAATTTAAATTTTCCGAAAAAATTTCTGGTCTCAATTTTGAGATGCTAAAAACTACTTGAATACATATATATATATATATATATATATATAT
>UCOH01009954.1:0-22120 GCA_900474275.1 Synergus japonicus
ATATATATATATATATATATATATATATATATTGCAGAGATTTAAACGGGGAGTGCTATCGATACTCGCTTTCTTCGATGGCAATTAGGATTCTCTACGGGTGGCAACCTGATTGTGACAGTTTACTGACAAGCTAAAGAATAGAGGGCTACCGCAATAATGCAAATTTTCTACCTGTTATCCTTCATTATAAAGCTTTGGGGGCTAAAGCTTGTAAATAGCCTTTATTGCAGACCCCACAGAAAACTTTAGATTAGGAAATGACAAATAATGTAACAATACTACGGTCGTTTTAGGAAATAATTGTTTGTGCTAAATATAACATAACATTTTTAATGACATAAGTAAAATAATTGTTACGGAAGCTAGATTTAAATATGTTGTATTTAATAGTTTTGGCTCCAAAAGACCAACCATGAATCCATGACCACTCTGTACCTCAAATAAAAAGTGTGAATCTTCATCGGAAAAGGTAAGAGAGGTAAAAAGGGTCCCTGGGGGTCTAGGTGAAAATTAACGGCGTTTTTTTTATCTGTTTCCTTTCGAATTTGTTTATATTCTTGAATATTCATTCTTCTCGTATTCTGTAATAAAATTAAACAATAAATCAGTCTAACATTAAAGTTCATAAACTTACAATAAAACTCCTTTTTAAAATTATCAATAACACTGATTTGATGGATGACAGTTTCAAATTCCGATTATTAATTGTGATCTGAAGGTCTAAACAATTATTCCTAAGTATATGTTATACGTTATGGATGTTTTATTGGTTTTGTGTATTGTAGGATGGCAAGTAATTAAATTCGTTATTATATATTGGATTTCCATTCTGGTTTCTTCGAGAACGAAATCTCGTAATTTATGTCTCTGTTGTTGAGTGCAGTTGTCAACCTATATTTACCATCACGTTCTACAACTTGAACGGACGAAAACCACTGATCTCTGTTCGCATTTCTGCTTTCTCCTTTCCAACTTAAAATCTCATCTTTTCATCTATGTATCTCTCATCTCATTTCTGTTCATCTATGTTCTCTTTTTCCTCCAATTTATCGTGAAGTTAACAATGTTACTCGCGCTTTTGAATAGCTACAGAGTATCATTATCAAAGTGTCATCTGCAGAGGGAGTTTCATCCTCTCATTTTTGCAGTATTATTTCTTGCTGGGTCTTATTTATTACTTCCATAAAACGTGTAGATTTTATAAATTTATTCTTCTTTATATAATAATATTTTTCAATTTCCCTGTATAATTCTGCGTATACCGATTTCACGATTGCTTCTGCAGAGTGCAACTTAATAAAAACATGAATATAGTTAAAACCTCCCTTTCGTATAATTACAAAAAGCATGAGTTATACATTTTTTCCATTGTTAACTTCTTGTTCACGTTTAGTAATCGTTCAGCTAAAGGGTTCAATTTTATCCAAGTGGCGATTTTATATTTAACAATAAAGCTGTCTACAAAGGAAATAGAAGAAAAAGACGAATTGAAAGGAGAAAAACAGAAGCGTGGGTGGGGACTCAGAAAAATCAGAGAGAGGTGGCCACAGTCATTTAATAAAGTATGAATATCGCCTATAACTCCTGGCTCGTTCGCGAATAATTTCCACTCTATCGAAAAATAATTATACTTTATCGCGGAGCTCTTCAGTCTCTTCCGTCGCCTCGTCTTAAATCGCTCAATTACATTTCCCTCTGCCTCTCTTTGTCATTCTGCATTGACTGCTTCGATCGTCTTCTTTCCCTCTTCTAAGTCCACGTATTAACTTCAAGGATGGATGACAATTTCGTGGAGGAGAATTGAAATATTAAACTTTTCTTAATTAAAAGATGAAGAGGAATATTAGTTCCTCGAGTTCAAATTGGATACTTACATACAATTATATATGCATACATGGAGAGAAATATATGTACTGTTCGAAATTCTTTTCCTAGGATTTCAACTGGATTTATTTTTGATTCTCTTTGAAATCTTTTCCAATTTCTTGAAATTCCTTCAAAATTGATGATTCTATCTTAAGAAGGACCTTGTATATTTATAACTGTTTATAAGCGGGTAAAAAGCGGGAAAAAAGCGGGAATTGTCCATTAGGAATTTCGTGAGCAAAATTTACTAGACACCCTGCGAAGGCTTCTTAGACTCATTCTGATAAAGCAGACGCACTTTTCGTTCCCCACTTGTTAACTGGCGTCCAGTTAATTTAACCACTTTGCCATTTTCAGCGGGTGGAAAAAAGACGAGAGGTCTGAGGGATAAAATAAAACCTAAATGGAGTGGGAAGATGAAGAAAGTATAGGAGCGTATTTGAAGGATACAGGTTTTAAGAGTGTGAGAGAGAAGGAGAGTGAGATAGAGGGAAGCTGAGTCGCGTGTGGGGATCTTCATCACACGCGTGAATGCGCCTTTATAAAGAGTAGCTTGTGAATTGATATAAGTGAGCGGTTATTTCGCGATCATTTGGGATTCCCTCGCTGAATAGAGCGACGTGGATTGAAACGAACTGCTGCATTTAGCCACGTGCTGTACGGCTACCTACGCAACGGATCAAAGCTATAATGACTACGAGCGGACTTCCGATTCGTTCCTGTTATACAAAGCGAATCAGAAGTCACGCCTTAGAGGAGATGACAGAAGATCGTTGAACCTCAATTTATTGCAATTATAATATTGATTCTGGATGGATGAAAAAAGAGCAGTATCATTCATCTAATGGGCGAAAATTTTATTTTAGTAAAGGGTGGTATTAGAAGCTTTCGTATTTTCCTGCTTGATGTAGAATTTATTTTCGCATTCTATAATGAATCGGTACTTATTAATTTTCGGTTATTCAGAAACTTTGATTAAAAAATGTCTGCATTATTCAGTTACTATAGAGATGTTTATAGGTGCATGTATTATGCATGCATCTAATGTTGCTATAAAGTTATATATGGAGTTTGTTAGAAACATGTTACAAAGTCATCAGTTAGTATATGGTATGCTTGCAAGGGATGGAAATCCAAAAGTAGAGAAAACTAATTAAGTGCTCTCCTTTGGACAGCACAAACTGTAATCTTTCTATCTTATGATAATATAATTAACCTTTCTGGAACTTTATCGACTTTAGGTTTTGCTCATTACAATATACTAAGACCAGCCTCTGTGGTTTTATCATCACCCATCTACCCAAAAGGTGGTACCACAAGAAAATCCTGCTGCTTATCATAAAACCACAATCTGAACAAATCCACTGACGAACAGCAGGTTATTATTTCCTGCAACCTTTCAATTGGGATTAAAAGATTTAAAGCCCTGAGCGTATTACTCAGGTTGAAAAATACCTTTGGACTGCGCGTCCGAAGAGAGTCTGGATAACGATTGGAGTTCAGTAGAGTTGCGCTGGTATAAATGAAGAAATAAACCGCAGTGGGCACAAACACAATAATTACTATCTCTTTATTTGGCTGTTTGCCGGACGGTCGTCTAGTATGGCGCGGTGTGGCGCGGCACCAGCCTTGTACAGAAGTTAATAAAATCCCAGCAGTGCGGCGCGCTGCCCCAGGCAGGTTTATTTAGCACAGGCGTAGCAGCAATTCGTTCGTTCTGATATAGTCTTTACCCCGTTTATACCATAAAAGTCAGCGGTTCTTCGGCTTCACTTTAACTGGCACACGCAGCCATAACAATGGCGTGTGGCCTCAGGGGCCAATAACAACGCCCTAATACCCCTGCCTCCACCTCATTTTCTCCACTTTTTCTTTTCCACCTCCTCACGAATCATTCTAGTGGATCCGATCATCCAAGAGTTAGCTTTGATTCTCCTAAAAAGAAAGAAGTTTCACCATTCACGGAAAAATAATGTTATCAATGCCAATATCAGTTGATCTATTGGCCTTACTTCCGTGTGGAAATTCGCCCACTTGCCCTTATTTAAAGTTGGATTCTAACGAAAATTCAGCTAGACATTTTAGTCAGAAAAACTTATAGAGGAAGTGATTGGGTACTAGCTGGATTGTATCTTTAGACATTGTTAAATTGGTAAAAGAAATTTATTTTCCCGACCAGAACCTGACTAAATATAGAGAAACTAGCCCGGACCCTATCAAATACGAATCTGAATTTCTTCACGGGCTGATTAAAATTTACCTAGATAAATTTTTAAAAAATTTGGTGATTTTCATATATACATATAGAGAATATGTATTTTTTAGATTAGATTAGAGAGCCTGTAGATCCTGAGCATTTTCAATTAATTTTCCAATTTTCTCTCCTTTTGATGCTTTCATAAAAATCATGCTTTCGCCAAGCAAAATAATTTAACGCGATTTATTCGCGTTCAAGAAATATATGAGAGATTTGATATAACGAAAGTCTAACTTTTGACACTCAAAATAGCCACGGTGGTTGTGGAACGACGAATGTTCACCGGGATATTCGTTTGATCTTGAAATCGGTTCGCCGAGTTCATTGTGAATTGTATCTGCTTCCTTTACACCTCATTCCGGTTACCTTCCCATCGCGTATCCTCCTCTTTTGCAGATTTAATGTCGCCTATTGTAGACGGCGACGTGCATGCCTTTCTCACTACTTCCCGTCTCCCGGTTCACGATATGACAATTACACCCACGTTATCACTCCCTTTTTCATGTTCTTTCCTCGGTTCTTTCACTCCTTTTGTGTCAAAGGAAAATGTCTCTCGAAATTCGTACTGGTCTATTAAAAAATAAGTACGGATACACGTGTGACAATAAATTGTTTATTGTAGTAGTTTAAATATAATCGATTTAAATATATTCTATATTTATCTATTTTAGACAGAATTCTGTCTAAAATTATAAATTGGAATTTCTTAAGAAACTCCAACATTAGGCAAATGCTAAATGCTATTCGAAAGTCTGTTTTCAAATTTTAGAGGCCAAATCCTATGTTTAGGTAAATGTCTAATACTCTAGAAATAAGCTAAATCTTAAGTTACATTTTACAAGTGTTATTGAAAATTCAAATGGTCTCTATTATCTGTGGTGCATGGCTTAAGTCGTCTACTCTAGCCAGACAGGGATTCCCCAGCTGATACTATCATAGTAATTTTGGATTGAGAACTTGTAGCATCTTAATAAAATTTTGAGACAAAACCGAAAATTCCACCATTCTTAGAAGATTTGGATTAAAGGATTGGGTTAAAGGATTTTTATATAGGTCTACTCGATAAAGATCAATTTACCTTTCACTTTTCAGAATAATCCTGATGAATCAAGTTTTATTGTAAGCTCGTTATGAAGATGGATTATCTCATCTCAACATATAAAATGCTCGCTGAATCTGAATCACTGAAAACTCACTAATTGACAGTGAAATTTTACTGATTCAAATAGCTAGAATCCGGTCACTGATAATCAGTGAAAAGTTACTGATTGAATCAGTACAAAGGAATAATGTGGACCGATAGTTGGCAGTAGTTGTACCTTTTTAATTTAACATTTTTTTGCAATATCTTCTTAAAAAATTGCCAAAGTGACTTCGTTCTAGATGTTAGATGCAATTAAAAAGCAAAAGTTTCAGTTAGTCTAACTTCAAACCAATAGCCTTAAACGTTCATCGAAAGTTTTTGTGAATAAAATTTTGTTTATACATATACCTTTGACACAATCAAACGGAGAAACAGTTTCCAATAATGAAATCATTACATTCACCAATAAATGAAAAAACGGATAGAAAAGACGCTTCAGTAGGCTTCATGAACCAAAGGACGCTACATTGACCCGGTAAATACTTGTAATTACGAATTCAAAATTTCCACAATAAATGACTGAATTTACAGATTGAAATTGGAACTTGATTTCCAAAACTGATAAGTATACTTTATTGAAATTTGTAAACGTTATATCGGTTCACTAATTAAATTAGTAAAAACTTACTGATAATCAGTGGACTATTACTGAATTGATCAGTGAAAAATCTCAAATCACTGATTCATCAGTGAAATACATAATCACTAATTAAATCAGTGAAATTTTAACTGATTCAAATTTAGAGAGTATAACATTTTTTTCTAACGAATTTAGTATTATATATTTATATTAAAAAATGCTTTATTTTATCTCATTTTATTTTCATTAGTCAGATACTTTATTTTACAATTCTTATTATAATGAAGAAATAAATAAAAAAAATGAATATATTTGCACATATTGATGAATTTCAAAAAGTTTGTAATAAGATTAACACTAAAATGTTTGATTTTGAATTTGAAATGTTTATCGTCTAGAAGGAATCAGGTAGCACCGTCTGTGTTTTCGTTTCTCACAGTAGGAAGCTGAGGGTGATTTACTCGTAGACATTTACGCTTCTGAAGAAAGAATGTTGTCTTAGAATAAGTAGGATAATCTTAAGCATATTTATCATGGGACAATTAGCACACAAAACGCACCCATTTTTCGTAATTATTTTGAAAACTGCAGGCTTCAGATTTCTATCAATAGAGACTGTACGTGCCTAAGAAGCATTAGCTGCTATATTATATATGCTGCTATATTATATATTAATAAATACAGAAAATTTTGCTGATTTATCTAATTTAGTCGCATTCAATTTTCCTAAAAAATTACCTATATTTTTATTTGGAAACTCAAAGAATTTTTTTGCAAAAGTTATAAATCCATATAACTTTGTTAAGAATATTTTTATTTTACTTTTTATACCCGTGTGGAAAAATGTCAGGGCACTGGCCAGACCGTCTATTATTTCTATTCAAACTCTTAACAAACAAGACGGTCTGGCCAGCTCCCAGAAATTTTTCCACACGGGTAGTTTCTCTTAAAAATCCTCTGTTGATTTGCTAGTATAATAAAAAAACTGGGAACGGGGTCAATTTTATATAAATTTAATACCTTCTCTGATAAAAACGTAATAAATTAATAAATTTCGTTTGAAAGAGATTGTTTATAATACATGCAATGCTAGAAATATTTTAAGTGTTCTGCTTTCGACTCACTATATTATAAAGTTAATCCTTTCTCTGAATATGGGAAAAATTCGCTGAAATTTAAAGTAAAAAATTAATATTTCATTGTGTTTCTACGTAAACATATATATTATCCTCAAAAGAATAAATTATTCAGTTCCGGGATATTTAATTTCAGTAGATTTTACTATTTCATTTCACGTATACATTTTTCTATAAAGAAGAGAAAGAAATTGCACATGTAGTATTATTTTTAGCTCCTACTTTTGTAATTTTTATTGAAAAAATAAGCGTCAGAATATGGCAATAATTTTTGGCTAAAAAAAAATTGATAAAATAAAAATATCTTTCGTTCATTTGGGAGACATATCTTAGTAAGTTTTGGTCCGATTTGGCTCCAATTTTGGCACGATATTTCTGAAATGTTATACTTTCAGAAAATGTAATTAAATAATCGATTTTTTAACCACGTGTCTTCGAATGTCATCGGTATATTTTGAAAAATCAAAAATAAAAGACGCAGAGAATTTAAACAAAAAATTGAAGGTTGGTGAGGCGAGGTGAGGTGAGAGTGAAGTGAACTTTCAAAATCGCACCCCAGAATAGTTTATTTGTCATTCGTGAATTCATTTTGAATGTGGTGTTAATTATCTACTGAATTGGCCAGATTTGAAGTACAGATTTTTCTTGATCCTGATGTTAGAAACTGAAAATCAACAGTATGAGCGTCTCTATCGAAATTATCAGCACTTTATCCCCTTAACTTGAGTTAAGTGGTTGAGATGAGAAGAGAGAGGGAAGTGGATACTGGGGAAGGAGAGAATGAAAGGAGGAAAGAACAAGGGACACCCGGATTTACGCAGAAGGGCAAAATACTCCCCGCCCAGACCTCATTCAACCCTGGTGTTCGGGGAGGCTTGCGTGAAAAGCTCGACAGCTCATTGGCTGTAGGGCTAATATGGCGGTGTCAGGGGTAGATAGGTGGGGGGAGTGTATACGATACTTAGGGATGATTTTATGTCCGTCGGGTAGTTCGTGTTGCGCCGTTGATAGACGCATTCCGCCCGGGTACACTCTGTGCTCGCAAAAATCTGTCCGAGTCTCGGTTGCCGTTAAATAAGGCGCCAAATTTAATTTTTGTTCAAGACAAATTATATTTTGTTATAACCAACTACCAAGATTTTATAAATTATATTTTTATATGAAATTCCAACCGGAAACGTTAAGTGCACTGTTTTTTTAAATGTGATTTTCTATGACAAAGTAGTGCTTTTGTTTGGTTCTGTTGAGCAGAAACATTGAGTTTCAAGAATAAAAACGAAAGAGGGTCTGATTTTTATTCCTGGGCCCTTCGAAATGGCACAAACATATAATCAAAAACGAAATGTCTACAGCATTGACCAAATTTTGGGGCATGCTAAAAGTGAAGGTATGTTATGAAGTTGATTTATTCTTGGCATGTATGGCTTGCAAAAATTGGATCTGAATTCCCAGTAATTTCCACGTGGAAGGGTGTTATTTACTTTAAGTCGGAGAAGGTTCACTGAATGATTTAGTAAATAAAATTCACTCGTAAACAGTGAAATGCCATTGATTGCCATCAGTAGAATTCGAGGTGGAATTTGTCAGTTGGTACAACAGGTAAAATTTTACTGATTGTTAATGATAGTTTTCTTCAAATTTTCAGTGACCCAATTCTAAACTTTTCATCAGTAAGATAGATTTTTTTTGTTATTTATCTAGATGAAAAAGAAATCATCTATATATATACAAATTTCGCCTGTATATAAATAGCTGATTTTTTCGTATGAATATAGACGCTGTCATTATTTTTATGGAAAAATATGTCATATTATAGATTACACAGAAAACTGTTGATGTAAATTTTGTTGCATTGTATTCAAACAGTCAATTTTCAAAGTGCCTTAATTTATTTTCGTATTTTATCTTGAGCCAAAAAATAAAATTTTGTTTTCCGAACCAAAGCTTCTTTTCATCATGCTCTCAGTATAATTTATACATTTTAAATAAGTCGATAATATTATTTCCATATAAAGGATTCTCAAAAATAACAAATTTTATTTGTTGGAACAGTGAAACAGTATTTCGAATTCAAACATCTGTCCTAGAAGAAAGACATTGATTTGTATAATGTTTGAAAAAAATCAATGTATATATTTTAAAACCTGTAACATATAATTCATAGATATTTTTTGCAACAATTCTAAGATGATTATACATTAATGGATCTAAAATTCCACTATCATTTGCACTATCCATCCATTATGGTCATTATGGTCATGAAAATCAATGTATAGATTGTAAAACCTGTAACATAATCCATAAATATTTTTTACAACAATTGTGAAAGGGTGTACATTAATGGATCGAAAATTACACGGGTTTGCAATATCTATCCATTAAAAAATGTTTAACGCATAAATCTTGTAATGAGTAGTAATCGGGTCATGAAAATATAGGTCGGTGGTGAATCTACTAGCAACTATGTAAAGGAAGCTATGTTTGTATCGTGTAACGGAAAATTAAAACTCCGTTTGACGCGTGTTGATTTTTCTGTTGTCAATATCGATTAGCAGCTTGTAAGTGTGGTCGATTATGTTTAATTATTCGTTATCAGTATTCTAGATAATATTTCAATACCCGCATGCAGAAACTGATTGCCTCCTATTTTTGATGTTTATTGTTCATTTCTAAATTGCACTGTATTAGTAGATATTTTATCTAATTTAATATTAAAATCAAAATCGCATGTCCAGAACTCAAATGAATTGGTATTCTCCTCCATCTAAAGTAATTTGAAGATTAAAGACTGTAGTTTCTCTGTAGACACCTCAATATAAGATTTGGAAAAACCCAAGCTCGTGTTGTAACAGTAATCCTTACCCAGAATAATCATTATCCTTTGTTTATTTTGCCTATGTAAAAGCTACAATGGTCAGGCTCATAATTTATGAGTGGTCAATTGCAAAACAACTCTACAGGTGCATTGTTTTATTTCATTCATTTATGCAAGTATCATTACTATATATTTTACGCAATTTTTTAAAATATTTTTTTAAATGTCAAATCCATTTTCCATCTAAAATTATAGATGATAATTTCTTATTCTTATGATTAACAATTTCAAAAAACGACCTGTAAAGGTCAATAACATTTCAATTGGTAAATATTTTGTTGTCCACACGCATAATCATTCTCATTGTAAAAAACAAAATTTTTATTATACAGTAAAAACAAGAGTCTTAAATAGAATCCACTTTTGGGTTCCAATGGAGCTGCAACATCGTGGAACCTCTAGTTTTTCTGTGTATCTTTGTGTAATTTTTATTTGTTTCTTCATAATCACAATAGAAATTTTTCCGCAATATATAAAAATGGGTAATTGACGAATATAAAAGACGATTAAATATTTAAAATTAAACTGTTTGATTGTGCTATTTAACCCATGAGGGCCAATAGAGTTGGTACTAGAAGCAGGTGTTAGTGAGCACATGAACGTAACGCATGCGCCAGTGATTCTCTACGGTAAATAAATTTTTCATTTCGAGCAGCATCATCCCTGGCTTCTT
This sequence comes from Synergus japonicus, assembly GCA_900474275.1. Taxonomy (NCBI): domain Eukaryota; kingdom Metazoa; phylum Arthropoda; class Insecta; order Hymenoptera; family Cynipidae; genus Synergus; species Synergus japonicus. The sequence continues at coordinate 10,535 of UCOH01009954.1, forward strand.
GTGCACTCAATAAAAAGCAAGGGGAAGGTTGGCATCGAGTGTGCACCCCATTGTGCCTCGGCATAAAAACATTAAAATCTCTCCATTCAGCTTGGATTAGCTGTCGAATGTTGTATGTGTGCCTGTATGTGTGATTATAAGTATACATAGAAAAGTATACAAAAATTGATTCTACAGATCCTTTATTAAGATTCTTTGATCATATGATTATAAAATTAGGTTTTTATCATACGTTTTTTAAATTTCAATAAAGAATTGAAAATTAACGTGACTGCGTGTATTTGTAGACGAGCACATAAATATAATTATCTGCACATTATAATATGCGGATATATAGACTCATATATAGATATTTGTTTGAGTTGGTACAGATTGGTGAACATATATATAGGAGGTAAGCCTTCGCAACTGCTGGGTGATGATGCTAGTTTAAAAGCGGAATTAGCATTATCTGTCTAATTATATAGTTTAAGCGCACATGTCCGAACTGGACCTGGATATTATTATAGCTTTTAGGGCTTTAGTAAATCGCATAAAGCGCTTTTGACGAGATGCCACTCCGTCAAAACCACACATTACATTACAGCCACACTGACGTTACATTTGAGTATCGCCAAGATGGGGATATTTTTTATTATTAACTCTAGAATCACAAGATCCAACCGGTTAGTAAAATCACAATTTAAATCCAGTTAAATTATAGAAGATGCAAAGGGGACAATATTTACTTGAGAAGGTAGAATACTCTGAACTTCCACGAGTTATTTAAGTTTGGGTTTCTTCTTTACAATAAGTATTTATATACTCTATCTTTGTGTACAGGTATATTAAATAATTTTTATCAATAGGCATGTCGAATTGATCAGTCGATTAAAATACATATTTGCAGAAGTAATCAAAGAATGTATTTAAAAAACAATTTTTATTTTACTTGTAATCCTCTCTTGAGTACTTTCTCCTGAATTTACTTGTGAGGCTAAGCGTTTTTTTTATCTTCTAATTACCTACGCTCAATTCTCTTCTTACGGAAAGAGGATTTTTTCTTATAAGTCTGTAAAGAAAATCTCGCCCTTCGTTTCTAAGAGAATCGCGTTTCACAATGAAAGGATTAATATGCTTTTTCAATTAAAGCAATATCTGTTTGAGTTTCTAAACTTTTACACATATGAAACATTTCTAGCATATCAATGGCTCTTTACTTAACCAAATGAATTTATAACTTTATTAAAAAATTCATATTATCTTTTGAAAATAAAATAAAATAAAATACACATGTAGTTTGCTTTAAAAGACTCTTCTTTGACAGTCGATAAAGGATTGAGAGGGCACGATTCGAAGGGTTAAAAGTCTCGTCTAGGCAGTAGGGTTGTTGAAGTGAGTGAGTGGGTTGAGGAAAAAAGGACAGAATAGAATGATTCGCACCAGAAATGTACCTGAAAGCGACTTGTGTAAATCTATCTAGATTATCTAGCTATGTATTTCCTACTTGCTAACAATACCAGTATTTTTAAGCACTTGCAAATACTCGAACGCTGTTTTTAATCGGCGCCACTGAACGCCGAAAAAATGCGAAAATAATAAATAAAAAAAAACCTACATTTCCTGAATTATATACAGAGGTTGGGTGTATAAAATGTCAGCGGCTTAAAAAGTCGCCAATCCGTCTATCAGACGTCATCGATGGGTATCGAATCGACAAGTATCGAGAGATGCGTCGCGGCTTAAAAAAAAATATTTAAAATTGCCCATAGCGCGTTTCGTTGAAACGTCAATTTTGTTTTTGAGTACACTTGGCGCCAATCTGTCGAATGTCTGTTCTGTTTGTACCTGTTTGTACGTTAATTCTTCGTTTATTTCCTTTTCCGAACACGTTGGAGAAAGTTCGTTTATTAGGAACTAGTGGATTACTCTCGAGGATCTTGAGCTATTTGCCTGGGTTTAAACAATCAAGTTAATTGAATTGCTAATTAAAACATAAATGTAATTTAATTTTCATTATTCTTATATTTCATTTTTTTGTCATTGTATAGTAAAAAGCATATTCTGTTATTGTTTGAGATTTTCTGGTCCAAGTAAATATTTAGAATAAATAATTCATCGTTTCTTATGCTTTTTTTACAGATCATGCAACTTCATCAGATGCTGTTAGAGACGGTGGAGAAACAGAACTCGGTCATTTAAGTGATCACCAGATAAACGATTCTCTGAACGACTCTCTGGATTTGGAATCCGATAGGCCTAGAAAAGTTCGCCGGTCACGAACTACATTTACTACTTATCAGCTTCATCAGTTGGAACGGGCGTTTGAAAAGACTCAATATCCTGACGTCTTCACGAGGGAGGAATTGGCCATGAGTTTAGACCTTTCCGAAGCTAGAGTTCAGGTAGATGTTAATGCTAATTTAAATACCTAAAGTAAATAACTCACTTTAGTGTATTTTCTTAAGATTTTATTTTTATCTCACGTGCATAACAAAGCAGAAAAGAACATGTGTTCCTGATGCACTTGTTGTGGATGACGCAATAATTCTTTTTGGGTAGCAGTGCTTGAGTATACTACTGAATCTCGCTAGCCACTCGACTAATTACAGACCATTGTGCTGAAATCCGCTCTTTCCCCTTTCGAGGTTCGTAATTTTTAAAAAGAACAAGCAAGAGGAATTATTATTTTGACGACGCTTTAACAATCACTTTTCTTATTAAATAATGTCTCTATTTCTGTACAGTGAGAAAAATGTCTGGTACGGACAACAAAACTTTTGGTTGCAATAGAAACAACAAAAAATGTTTGTTGTGCCAACAAAATCTTGGTTCTTTCAATAAAACTTTGGTTGCACTGAGAAACTCTATGTTAGAAAAATTACTAATATAGATAGCAAGTCGGGGCAAAAACTTTAAATTTCGACATTTTAATACAAAAATAATAAGTTATATTATTTTTTTAAGAAGATTTCCTATTTAGTAATAGTAAAGTTTAGTATTTTCTGTAGTAAAATCCGATTTAGGAAAAATTATTATAGAAATTAATATATTCTACAAGAAAAAAAAATAGAAGTAATATAATATACTAAATATGTAGAAGAAATTACTAACTCATTTAATAGAAAACGTCAAATCTTGGACCGAGCGCAGCCGAGTGTTTTTATTGCCAATCTTATTATGTTCTTGTAGGTAAATTAAACATCGTCCGCCTGCTAATCCGGAGACCCGTGTTCGATTCCCACCAGCTTTTATTTCTTCTAACTCAATTTTTCTGTTTCAGCTTAATATGTATATATAATTTTAATTTCTAATGTTTGATATAAAATATTATAAAATATGTGTAGGCTTAGAATATTAATACAATGTAGGTCCCTTCAAAGCTTTTATTTTTTGTGATTCGATGCGCATGGTCTCTGCGCATCATTTTACTATTTAGTTTAAAAATTCTGCAATAGTTTTAGTTCTTATTCTATAATACTTCATTATTCTGTAAACATCTACGTGTTACTATTGAGATTAGTAAATATGATTAAAATTTGCTTTTTGCCCCTTATTGCAAAGTTCAGATAGTAAAATCTAGTGTGCTTTTTAACAATAAATACAAACGCGGGATTCTCAGTGAAGTAAAAAAAACATACTAAGAATTGAAATGAATGTGTATCAGAAAGAGATAGAATGACTTTTCATCGTTCGAAAATTGGTTACTCGATTAGCGTAACTATCTAACACCCTTGCGTGAGGTAGTAAGCGACAGTAGGTTGTGGAGGCGAGGGATGAAGCGGGAAATAACCTATACTCGGCACCATAGGGACCAGAAGGGTGCCCGAGGGGTGAGCAGTGGTTGAAAAGAGACAGAGGATTCCGATTGGCCCATTGTGGTACAGCCAAGCGACAATGCCGGCAATTGGCCGTCGCTCGACAAAACCGCTAAACGATCCGCCGCGCAGTGGTGCCACGGCCACTTTATTTCAATCTAGGAAATCCTGCCTACCAATTTCAGATGCGAAATTACGCCATTTTTCGACATTAACGGTACGCGATCGATCGCACTCCGTTGTATGCACGAGGTATTAATGGACGGCTTTCCGGGACGACTCTCCCTCTTTTCAGTCAGTCGTTTTTCAAGTTTCGGAAATCGTCCCTTTCATTATTACCGACACTATCAATTGATGATATATTATTCAAATTATTCTACTCGCTGTCAATTTAATCGAAACTTCTCTCTAATCTCTCATTTTTCATTACTTATAAATACTTTCGAATTAAACATTTAATTAAATTGTTTGTTTCATTTTATGTCAAATTCTCTGCTTTGCTGATAGGAGTTACAGAAGTTATAGAACTAACTGCTTGATTGAAACTGTGATGCAGCTGAACTCGTTAAAATCGCGAGGGTGGTTTACGGGATCTCAACCAAGAGGGAAAGCGATTAAATAATTAAAAGCTATTAGGCAATTAAATTTCACCCGGTGCCTTGAGCCACTAAGAGCCATACAGTCTTCTTCATACTCTTTGAGAAAATTCAAAATATTTATCAAGTTAGTATTATTATATAAATCTCGCTGAACTTTCCTGGTGAAAACCAAATTCGACTTTAACACCTCTCTATTGATAACAATAGATAAAACGATAATAGAGTGGATCTTGGAAGTGCACTTTCTTTTCGCACGTTAGATCAATTATGAGTAGTACTTTTGACTTGGTGTTTTCACCCTCTCCTCGTGAATGTGGTTCAGATGAAAGGCAGTGGATGCCTTGGACAATAGATCCAATGTAAAACGTGGGGACCATTGCGCCGAAAACCAGAGCAAGTCGGGTGGAAAGCGAAAGCATTTATTCACTAACGGGGCCAGAGAGTTGTTCAGGGGAGACTGCACAGGGGTTGCTGCCACTCAGGGTCCGGAGGAAATCAGGATAATTGTTAACAATTAGCTTAATCAGCCTCGAGAGCAAGCTTTTGTTAGGTGCTCTGATAGGAGCGCTAGAGAAAAGGGAGATTCGTATTCTCTCCTGAACATTATTATCCTCGATTTCGCTTACGTGTGCCTAACAAGTCCATTATCTATTTTATCTCACAGGAAATTCAGATGAAAAGCGCTTTTAACTCAAATCATTTCCTGTAGAGATTATCAAAATTTAATTTTTGAAACACACTACATGGCTATTCTCAGAGATATTTGAATATTTTGGTTTTAAAATTAGCTGTTTTTAAGGTAAATTGAATATTTTTACGACTGTCGAGATGAATTTTACGAATTCTCCTCTCATTTGCATAATTATATGTAACATTCGATAGAATATCCTGATAATGCAAGAGATGATACGCGTGCTAAATCAATTAAAGAAGCTATTTATTAGCGGATTCTATTGATGTTTATACAAGGTTAAAATTGGTTTGCATATTTTTAAATCCATAAGAAAAGATTTATTTTACTAAGATAATTTTATTTATCTTATTTTATTTCTTTTTTGTTACAGAGCGTGCTAACATAATCATAAAAAAAATCCGAAGCATATGGGGAACTTAATTTAATTACAGGTGTTTTTTTTAATGATTTCAGGTATGGTTCCAAAATCGAAGGGCGAAATGGCGCAAGAGAGAAAAAGCACTTGGTAGAGATAACAACTTCATGCATGTGGAACAAGGTGGTGAGTAATTAACGATCATGCAGCAATTAGTAGCCAGCCAGTATCATATATAGTAACATACAAGCTAAAGTGTAATGTAGGGACATTACATTTGCCCTGCGGCGAAAGTTTATATATATATATGGTATATATGGCTACGAGAATGGTTATGAAGGGTAGATGCAATCTGCCACAAATTATGTCTAATTTCACTGTCGTTGCAAACATCGCGCTGAGAATCTGATGTACGATATAGTCTATAGTATATATAGCCAATGAGGGAAGTGGCTAAAATACATTTTTCATTAATGTTTTTAACGCGGAGCTCTACAGGGAATTATGACACTTTTGGCACGTCCAAATTATGGATTATTTATTACCCCTGATACCGAAATTCAGATTAGTGTCAACGAATTAAAGTAAGGAAATGAAAGTAATTGCTTGTTTTTTCATCGTTTTTATCGAAACATCAATTAGATATTTTCAGGTCTATTTTTTGTTGAGTCTATCAAAACAGAGAAATCAAGTCAATTATTAAGTGAAATTGATAGATATAATCTTATAGTTTATATCGAGTTCGATAGAGTTGTTGCTCATTTTCTAACTGATAGAAAGATTATTGTTTATTTATAGCTAAATAAAATCCGTAGCGCGTGGGACGAAAATTGTCCGACTTATGTATAATCTATCGATTATTGTACATACATAACTCGAGAATTGTTGTACATATTTTTATTTTATTGCAAATATTTTAAAGAAGAGATTCTCATTTGTATAAAAGTGAATTAGTTTCCGTAAATATTATGTGTATGTTACAGGTGGATGGTGTTCATCCGATTCAGTACAGGCAGGAGCCCCACCAGCACCTTCAGCAGGAGCGTTTCCATGGTTTATGCAGACCATGTTTCCACCCCCTTGGCCAAACAGCACGCCAAAATATCCAATTCACGCTTTACTCTCTCAGTATATCGGTTTACCCTTACAACAAAATCTTGCCTCCTTGAGCTCGGTTCTCCCAGTGATGGGTCTTAACCCCGCGGGTTCCCTCAATCACAACAATATCGACTCTCGTCCCCTAAGTGCCCAGTTGCACTCACTTCCACTTAATCTTGGCGTTCAAACCATTCCTCAAAATCTCAGCTCGAAGCATGACAGGGAAGAGGATTCAGGATCATCGGATGACGAAATTCGGAGGCAAAGCGCAGAAGTTCTCAGAGTGAAAGCCGAGGAAGTTTTACGTAAGGTTGAAAATTAATTAGGCCTTCTTACAATTAGTTTCTCATGTAAAATAGGTCAAAATTCTGTACATTTTGTTGCAATTTATGTTTATGTATTATTGAAGAGTTTTTATTTATTTTTTATTTTAAAAAATTTTTTTAATTTAAGAGCAAAATGATTTATAACTTATTTTTTTTATATCCCAGATAGTAGGCTTTTCTGGAGGACAGTCGCGAGACAGCCGAATTCCGACCTCTCCCCAATATTCCCATTTGCAGAGATTTGAAAGAGAATTTAATTTAATGCAAATTTAAATTAAATACGGACGTCTTTTCCGAGCATAACTTTGAGGCAATCTTCTCAAAAGACTTTCAGGGTAATTTTTTTTTTTAATTGAAGTTTCTGTGAATCTCCTTCAGATATATTACTAACTGGGTTACTGCTGGCATTATCTCTTTTAGTAAAAGATTAGATTAATTATTATTTATTTACTTGTAATTGTAAAATACTTAATCTACGGGTAGTAAAAATTTGATACACGTGGATTTGGTTGGGATCTAAATCTCTTTTACTTCATATTTTATTAAACATAAAAAAAGAGAATAAGGTATCATCGAAATCCAAGCGTATAGTGTAATTATTGCATCCGGAAAAATTGTTGTTCTTGATTCTTCAGAGTTGATCTCATTTCTTTAATTCCTTGACACACACGAAAAGTATTTTGTTGTGAAATCTATAATATAATATTGTATATATGTTATAATCCTAGAATAAAAATTTCATATGTAAATAAAATATAAAACACTCGGTAATATGCATTACAAATTTTTCTATTGCCACAATTGCGTTTGATGAATTTTGTTAAGACTTATAATTCTTAAAGATCTGTTTTCTTATTTTAAAAATGTTAATACTATCTGAATTTGTAAAGCCTAAATATTTAGAAACGATCGACTAGAATTGAATTCCAAGGATGCAGGCCAAAAAAATAATTTTTATTCTCGTACGATTTTTGTCATTTTCATAGATTAGCTTTACATTTTTTTCTTTAAAAATTCGGTCACTTAAGTAAACTTCAAAATATATACAAATTAATTCAACTGAAATTCGCCGATCATTAGGTGAAGAAATGTTTCGAAAATAAAGATGTAAACTATTTTAGAACGTATGATCGCTTTTAGAGGATCAGGAATCCGTCAAAGTGAGAAAACTCGATTTTGTAAAATATATGTAAAATATATTTACACTTGTATTTAAGTTTGTGTAAATAAATAGACAACTCAATACTATCTTAAGTGGAAAATATATGACAGTAAATACTATTATAATGGAATGCTCTCGTCTCTTTATTTGTCTTCATGATATATCTACCCCCACCAACATCTTTCTTCGGCCTAAATAGAAAATAAAAAATAATGCAGCTCTTCAATGAATTAGTTAAATACGAATTTTTAGAATTGTGTGCATGGTAATGACGCTCTTATCAGTTAAAAACACGACAATAAATTACAGAAGTAATTATGATTATTTCGATTAGTAATATCCCTTCGTCAAAATTTTTCCTATGCTGGATAAATTTCTGATAAATCGGTGGCATCGTAATTGCTGTTGTGCGTGTTATCTCCATTATTAACGTGGAGTAGGGTGAATATAATAAATGCATATACGTTCCCGATCAATGTTGTTGGGAAAGGGCGACGTGTTAACACGCACCTGATCGTGGGAATTTCTTACAAAGCCTTTTCCGGTGGATCTGAATTCAGGAAATTGGCACAACAAAATTAATGACGTGACTCTTCATATGACAATTAAATCATCATTTGATTAACGATTCGAATTTCAGCCATATAATTAAGGACATTTTAATTGCAAGATCTAAGAATCAAAGTTCAGTACTCAATATAAAATCGAGGGGTTGACAACTCGTAAAATCAGGTGTTGTACACTTGCACTGAAATCTTCTGAATTCTCCTGAGATACCTGAAATCTCCTGAAATATCTGAAGTCACGTGAATTCACTTGAATTTTCTTGAAATCTCCTGAAGTCAGTGAAATCTTCTGAAGTGACTTGAATTCACTTGAATCCAGTTTAATTCTCTATCAAATTGATGATGAATTTTTTCTGAAGACACTTAAAGTCATGTGAATTCACTTGAAGTCACGTGAATTCATTTGAATTTTCTTGAAATCTCCTGAAGTCACTTGAATTCACTTTAATTCTCTATCAAATTGATGGTGAATTTTTTCTGAAATCACTTGAAGTCATGTGAATTCACTTGAAGTTACATTGAAGTCAGTGAAATCTTCTGAAGTGACTTGAATTCACTTGAATCCAGTTTAATTCTCTATCAAATTGATGGTGAATTTTTTCTGAAGACACTTGAAGTCAGTGAAATCTTCTGAAGTGACTTGAATTCACTTGAATCCAGTTTAATTCTCTATCAAATTGATGGTGAATTTTTTCTGAAGACACTTGAAGTCATGTGAATTCACTTGAAGTCACGTGAATTCAAGTGAATTTTCTTGAAATCTCCTGAAGTCACTTGAATTCACTTTAATTCTCTATCAAATTGATGGTGAATTTTTTCTGAAATCACTTGAAGTCATGTGAATTCACTTGAAGTTACATTGAAGTCATTTGAAATCATGTGAATTTTCTTGAAATCTCCTAAAGTCAGTGAAATCTTCTGAAGTCACTTGAATTCACTTGAATCCACTTTAATTCATCATCAAATTGATGGTGAACCCGTTTGGCCGAGTTGTCAACCCCTCATATAAAACGAAAGCGTAAATAAAACATTTGAAATAAATAAATTAAAATAATTAAATTAAAAAGGAGAGAAAAATACGTCTTTAATTCATCCGAGGTAAAGAATTAATTTAAAAAGAAATATTTGAATTTCCTTGAATAAAGTATTAATAAATCGTCCCGCATTAGATTTGGTGTTCTTTTTATAATACTGTGATGTGACGAGATTGGCCGAAGCTTTAGAGGGTGTATACTTCCGGCGAGGATGAGACGTAGATGGTCTAATTGGAGTCATTCAGGGTATCATTAACGGTGGTACTATCAACGTATCAACTCGGTGATTTTCAAGCCGGAGAAATCTTTTCAGAGCGCGCGCCACTTGGTGCGACTTTCTGCATTGCTAGAAGGGAGAAGGCGACATATAGGCAGGTAGGAGCGTGTAAGCTGTAAGGTGGCTTGTGAGAGAAATGGGGGTGGTTTGGGATAGGGTGAATGAGGAAAAACGGGTACCAAGAGAGAGAGAGAGAGAGAGAGAGAGAGAGAGAGTGGATGATAGAGGTGAGGTGGGTTGGGTGGAAGTATGAAGTGAGCATATTACTATTGAGAATAAGTACCTGGCTTCGAGATGAGGCTGGTTGGGAACGAGACGGGGGTGGTTACGGGGTACAAATGGGGTGGTACAATGGGCACTAATGGATCTCAAGCCGCCGCGAGAGGCGCTGCTTTTAATCTAATTGTCCTCCGTAGCAGCCACGATCTTGAACAGTGGCTCTCAATCTTATCCTTTAGAAATCTCTCTTCTAATCTTCTTCAGAACTTGTACAGTTTCATTTTTAATCCCTTTCAAAAATACTAAATAGAGTAAGGCTAGACTAATGATGCCCCCAGGGTGCAGTTCCAAATCTAAATGCGCAAAATTACCCTCAATCACTTTCATTTGTTTAAGATTTTTAGTTTTTTATGAGTAATAAATGTTTAAAAAAATATAAATATAGTAGTTTGGCATACACTTGAATGAGATTTTAATATAGCGTGAGAATTTCAAACTGTTGATGAAGAATTGATAAAAGAGAATTACCTATAATAATTTACGTAATAACGAAATTTATTATCGAACTGTTTTAAGTACTATTAATCTTCTTCAGTGTACTGATTATATCTAACTGTTTTGAGTTGATTATCATTGAGATACGATTTAATTTTGATAAGCTTCATAACAGATTAGGATATCTTTGTTTACAGATTGATATTACTACAGCTGATATTATTACTTAATCAATGAATTCTTTGCCAATGTAGAATAAGGTATTTTATATTAGAGAAATAATACAAGTTATCAAATATTTTCTTATAATAGATAATTTATTCAGATCGAGTAACATTTTGTGGGTACGGTTGACTGTCTACCCCTAAATTCAATGAGCATGTAGGGTTTACATGAGTTCCAACAGTGCACTGTGTAGTGTGGTACAACATGCCTTACTGCACCTTTTATTAAATGAAAAAGTTTTATTCGAGGAAATCGATCGTCTGAAAAAGGTACTGTATGGCACCCCATCGATTCGTCGGGAGCTTGGATCCTTTTTCAACGACGACATATTCAAAAAGGCGGAAATTCTGTTTTTGCAATCCTGTATGGTTAGCTTCAATATCGGAATACTAAGATAGATCAAAGTTCTTTTATCATTACTACTCACGCTCGATATAACACTTAACTTCTTCTTTCTACATTTAACTGTACTTTGAATTCATATTACTCTAAAGTAATTTCTCCATCTTTCCCTTTCTTTATTGTGCGTACAATTGTACTTTCTTTACTGAATCTCAGAGTTATATCCGCGTGAATATAATCAACTTTCAGTATTTTGTCATACACTCCTCTAAAAGTGGAAATTGATTCATAAAATGTTCTTTTCACAATATTAATTAAATGGGAAACTAAATTATCTAAAACTAATGTCTCTCTAAATAAGTTTTGGATTGCACAATTGCACACGTACTGTGAGAAA
>UCOH01009955.1:0-14183 GCA_900474275.1 Synergus japonicus
GGCCATTATTACTACAGTAATAATAATGGTCACAATGGTCAATTGGCGACCCTGCGAAACAGCTGACAGGTCCAGAAACTATATTCAAGTAACTAGCACATGTGTAGTACGCGATTTCTCAAACTTCTTTTTTTACACGATTTTCGTAAGTGCTCGAGCTTTGAAGTGCATAGCGAGATTCGGAAAATTTTTCTGAGTGAGTGAAGCACCCTTGGAGTGAAGTTTTATGCCTTTTTTGCTCGGACAGGGACTCGGCAAAATGTAAGTACTGTTTATCCGCCCCCTCAATCCGCGACTCCTCACTTGTAAAAATTCACTTTTTAGTCAAACAAATTTCTTTTTGCAGAAAATAAGCAGATAGCCTCTGTCGTACAACCAAAAGATTGTCGATAAAAAAAAGCGACACTTCAAACACATCATTTTTGCGACCTCAAACACCGCGTATTGGTAAGATGTGGACACAATGGCGGATTTGAGTAAAGTCTACATTAATTTTTAGTGGTTTGAAAATGCTCCAACACCGTTAACAAAATATGTATTTTTATAAGTTTTATGGACTTCAATAATTTTTGTAAAATTACATTTTCGAGCATGACTTTTTAAATAATCAAAGTTCACTGCTGATGCAACGAAAATAAAAGTTTCTCGCGTCGAGACGAATCGATTGACCTATGTAGGGGAGAGGTTCTCACAGTTGTTCAGTATACACAGAGAATCAGAAGAAATATCAATAAAACTATTAAATAAAATATGTTTTAAGGGTGTTGGATAAACGGACTTAGAAATCCGTGAAAATAGCAATTTTTGAAAATGATTCTAAGCCCAGTCCTGTGAGCTTATATATTTTAGAAAAAGGTTTTATGGGATATGTGGCGACAACATACAAAATATGTTGGGTCCTGAGTAGTCCTGGATCCTATAGAAATGAAATTCCTTTCCAGCTTCGATGAGAAAATGAATATTTTGTCAGAAAATATTAATTTTCTGGAACGGATCAACTCCATAGGACCAAAGAGACTACTATAAGACTACCATAAAACCCCATAAGACCACCATAAGACCAAATAGGATCCCATATGATCCCAGCAGGACCCAATAAAAATAACATAAAATTCCCATAAAACGTTCATTAAAATCTCATAAGACTCCTATAAGATCCCATAAGGTTTAGGTAAAGTTAAGGCTTAGGTTAGGGTTCTGATCTCTAAAATAGAAAGAGATAAAGATTGCTTAACCGTTCAGTTCCCAATCTCCTCTACGTTTGTATTCCGCATGTAGTTATAAAAAAACTTTTTATTTATATTATGAGATCGATCGCGCGTGTAGCATATTTGAAATATTTTACTTCATTAGGCTTACTCTGCTCACTTGATGCATAACCAGTCGTTACGCATGAAGTTGGCTGAAATGCATGTTCTTTTTAGAATAGAACTTCAGTGGCTTCGACCTAGCTCAAATCTTTTATTTAAACAAAACTATGAGTTTTTGCTAAAAATTAGACACTAGCCCCCCTTTTTTCCATCGAGAAATCGATCTGGATGGAAGGACACGTCAAACAATGTATAATTGCAAATTTTTCATTTGAAGTAAATCGTGAGGTGCGAATTTGACTGATTCTACATGCAAATTTTTATTTTTCTAAACGCTCCAACAGCCTTAATATAAAAGCCTGAAAAAATTCTCAGTGCTGACGAAGAGTACACACTTTTATACTAGCCCTGGTCTCCCCTACAAAATGTACTCTTTATACGATTCAACAACATGCCAAGCGCTGGCGCTGACAAAAATCATATCTACACCTAAACCAGCGATGTCTAACGCATGAATAAATGAGGAGTCGTCTATCTCCTCTTTTAACTCCTTAGTGGGCTAATTCTCCTCCAGTCCATCGGCTGCCGGGTGGTAGAAAGCGAGCTTTTAACAAAATTTTCAACTTCTAACTTTTGCAAAAATCTGTATGTAAATTCTCAGAATTTATTCTTTATTTAATTTCTCGAAAACAACAAAAAACGGCAAGATTAAATTTACAGCATCGAAAGATAAAGACTAAAGCTTTATTTTCCGAAATGGTCAAAAATATTTTAATTTTCAATAAAATCGGTCAAATTTTCAATTAAAAAAAAAATGGTTATAACCATTTGATAGACCAGGAAAAAAGCCTTCAAAAACATATGGGACAAAATTTTGTATATTCCATAGGAAAGGAGCTTAATACCTTCGAAATAGCACGAAACCGGGCTAAATCGAAAAAAATCGAAAAATTCCCCCTCCCCTATCTCGGTAAGTTTTTATCCAATCGAAAAAATCTTTTTCCTCTAAAGTTCTACTTAGTAGGACTATACTTTACCCAAGTTTTAGGTGGATCAGATAAAGTCGAATTCTGAGGGTGGTACACTTGAGGAATAATGCCCCATATATAAAATTTTATTGCACATATTTATTCTTCTAAAAAAAATTTTCAAATTATAAGCAAAATCTGAATATTTGGAAAAATTTAATTTTCATCTGGTTTTCACTTTAGCTCGTGCTCAGTTCGTCAGTTTTTGGATTTTTGAAATCATATTTTCTGGGAGTGTGCTTTCGGAGTGTCTTCGATTGATAGAATAATAGATATTCCTATAAAACTGAAATTATTTTAAATAACATTTTAATAATGACGGATAGAAAAGAAAAAAATCTGCCCGCTTCGCGGGCAAATTCTCATCGCGCGCTTCGCACGCTTGCGCCCTTCGGGCGTTTATTTTTTTTTATTTAAGTTACTACAACAGGAATTGCATACTAAAACTAATTTACTTAAAGTTCTATCGACCTTAAGGAGCACATTCTCATCAGGGCACTCGCGCTCGGCTCTGTTTATCAATATTTTTCATGATTAAAACGAAAACTACTCATCCTATTGAAAAATGGCCAAAAGAGAACTTGTAGATATTTTTAAGGCCAATAATTATATATCTTATCATTTTCTCTGTATCTCGCGTTATTTGACTCAAAATTTGAATTTTAGATTTTTTAAGGAAATTCAAAAAGTTTTTATGTCAGTCCTATAGAGTGTTCAAAAAGAAACATTTTTCATCTTTAGACTTTTTTTCATATCGTGCGTTGCTTGTCTTTTAATTTAAGTTTTCTTTTATTTTTTTTTTATTTTCAAAATGTTATAAGTCTTTCAATTTTTTTTTTATCCAAAAAAGTAATTAAGAAAAATTGTTCGACTTTTAGAGTACTATGAACATCCGTGATTAGAATTTTCAAATTAAGAAAAAAAGTGGTTTCAAAATTTTTCAAAATGCTCCAACTTTTTGAATTTTTATCCAAAATAGCTGGCTAACGAACTTGACCTTCATTTTAGGACACTAAAAGAGTATACCAAAGGACAATCCAATCGGTCGATTCTTTTGAAAATTATCGTGCTCACAAACTAAAAATCTACAGACACACACACAGACAGACACACAGACACACAGACACACAGACACACATACACACAGACACACAGACAGACAGACAGACACATTCGTAAAAACATGTTTTTCGGGTTCAGGGGGTCCCAAAACGTGGACATTTGACAAAAACTGGGGGGGTCAAATTTTACACAAATCTAATACCTTCTCTGATGAGAATGTAAAAAATCTGCCCGCTTACGCGACGATTGTACCTATTTGTTTTTAAATTACTACAAAATGGAATGAAATGCAAACGAAAGCTAATTTACTTAAGGTTCTATCGACCTTAAGAAGCACATTCTCATCAGGGCACTCGCGTTTCGCGCTCGATATTTCATTTAAAACTCGCGCTTCGCGCTCGTTTAACAATATTTTTCATGATTAAAACGAAAACTACTCATCCTGTTGAAAAATGGTTCAAGGAGAACTTGTAGATCTTTTTAAGGCCAATAATTATGTTTCTTATCATTTTCTTTGTATCTTGCGTTATTTGGTTCAAAATTTGAATTTTAGATTTTTTAAGGAAATTCAAAAAGTTATTATACCTATCCTATAGAGTGTTCAAAAAGAAACATTTTTCATCTTTAGACTTTTTTTTCAATTCGTGCGTTGTTTGGCTTCTAATTCAAGTTTTACTTCATTTTTTTGGATTTTAAACCTGTTATAATTCTTTTAATTTTTTTTTTATCCAAAAAAGTCATTAAGAAAAATTGTTCGTCTTTTCGAGTACTACGAAGATCCGTCATTGGAATTTAAAAATTTAAAAAAACAGTGGTTTCAAAAATTTTCAAAATGCTCCAACTTTTTAAATTTTTATCCAAAATGGCTGGCCAAGGAACTTGACCTTCATTTTAGGACAGACAGACACATTCGTAAAAACATGTTTTTCGGGTTCAGGGGGTCCCAAAACGTGGACATTTGATGAAAACTGGGGGGGTCAAATTTTACACAAATCTAATACATTCTCTCTGATGAGAATGTAAAAATAATAGTACATTGTGTACCTAGTAGTGAAAGTTGGTCTTTATACCGCGAGCGAGAGTTTGCGTTACGAGTCGAATTTTGCCAATTTTAGTTTTATTTTTAATCGATTCTTCGATGTAACCCTCTGCTACCGTGGTGGATTTCCAGCCTCCATGACTGTTATGTTAATGTTGTTATGTTTGCTCCGC
Organism: Synergus japonicus; assembly: GCA_900474275.1. Lineage (NCBI taxonomy): Eukaryota > Metazoa > Arthropoda > Insecta > Hymenoptera > Cynipidae > Synergus > Synergus japonicus. The sequence continues at coordinate 4,613 of UCOH01009955.1, forward strand.
TATCGGCGAGCAATGTCGCCGAGGTTCGACGAAAAGAATGTCCTGTGTAGGTCTCCGGATTCATTAAATTTAAAAATTGTGCAATTTGTTTTGGCATATTCGAAAACTTGTGTATTCCAAGGATCTGCAATGTACATTTTTCTTTTTGGAAATTTAAAAAGAATCTGTCTGTTGTTGCTGTCGTCGGACGTAAAGCTTCATATTTGTTCACTATTTTAGTGAACTCTTCACTGATAACAAAGGTTCGAGGTTTCTTTGTTTTTGTGTCAGGTAGATTAATCACTAGCAAATCACCTTGTTTGATAATATCTTTCAATTTGACATTTACTAATTCATTTGTCCGACAAGCTCCACAAATTCCGAAAATTAGAGCGACCTATAAATTACGTGTTTTTAGTTATAAAAAATCATATATACATATTGTATATATTTGATATGCATCGTATTATATATTTCTATTATAATTACCTTAGTTGCTAGATACTCATGATCCGGAGCCTCAATTATAAACTTCTGTACTTCCTTTGAAGATAAAACGTTAGATTTCTTACTTTGAAATCCTGCAGCTTGTTTTTTGAGAAACGCTGTCAAAAGAGGGTATGCACCGATGTCGACTGCCTCTTTGATATTTATCGTGCTTTTAAGCATTGAATAAATCGACCACAGAGAAGATGGTTTATATTTTTTGCTCAGTTCGTTGAAATAAACCATCAAATCTGTTTCGGAAGATGACATAGTTTTATATTTTTTCTTCCATTCGAGAAATGTGTTGTAAACGGATTCGTAATGAATTTTTGATTTCGAAGGCAACAAATCATCACTAGCCTTTTTTGCTGACTCATACAACTCGGGTGGCGTGCATTTGAGGAATTCACCACTGTCATCATCATTTTCTTTTTCCATTGTCAATATAATTAACGAAATGGACGGATTGCGGATATTGTTACGATTGTCACAGATTGTTAAATCAAATTCAGGTTAGAGCGTCAATGAGTATACGATGTAGTAGCATTGAACGCACACAGGTGGCAATATCTGAGTAGGATACAATTATAGCTTCATAATAGTCCTAGGAGTATTATGGAGCCAGAATCGTACAGTCCATCCCGCCAATCGTGTAAACGGTCACTTTTAGAACTAAAAAGAGGCTGATAAAACGCGTAAATCATGCCTGCGTTACATAAAATGTCATAAATAATAACATTAAAAAAAAGAAATGCGCGCGCGGAGCACGCATTAAAAATTTGTTCTTGTTAACCAAATAAGAGGAAATTAATAACATGTTATAGATACCACCTAACATTTTTCACATATTTGATCTATGTATTTTTTAAAAAGATGCAGCACATGAAAGTTCACTGGTTTTGAATTTGGCTTCTTTCCGCGATTTCCAACGCGTAAGTAAATGTGTATAGTCTTCTATCCCCTTCCCTACCATTTTAAAATTGTATGTGAAATTTTAATGTCGTTATTTTTTTTCTAGAAAAAAAGTTGTAGCTTTTTTACATTCTCATCAGAGAGAATGTAATAGATTTGTGTAAAATTTGACCTCCCCAGTTTTCATCAAATGTCCACGTTTTGGGACCTCCTGAACCCGAAAAACATGTTTTTACGAATGTGTCTGTCTGTCCTAAAATGAAGGTCAAGTTCCTTGGCCAGCCATTTTGGATAAAAATTTAAAAAGTTGGAGCATTTTGAAAATTTTTGAAACCACTGTTTTTTTAAATTTAAAAATTCTAATGACGGATCTTCGTAGTACTCGAAAAGACGAACAATTTTTCTTAATGACTTTTTTGGATAAAAAAAAATTAAAAGAATTATAACATGTTTAAAATCCAAAAAAATGAAGTAAAACTTGAATTAGAAACCAAACAACGCACGAATTGAAAAAAAAGTCTAAAGATGAAAAATGTTTCTTTTTGAACACTCTATAGGATAAGGTATAATAACTTTTTGAATTTCCTTAAAAAATCTAAAATTCAAATTTTGAACCAAATAACGCAAGATACAAAGAAAATGATAAGAAACATAATTATTGGCCTTAAAAAGATCTACAAGTTCTCCTTGAACCATTTTTCAACAGGATGAGTAGTTTTCGTTGTAATCATGAAAAATATTGTTAAACAAAGCCGAGCGCGAAGCGCGAGTGCCCTGATGAGAATGTGCTCTTTAAAGTCGATAGAACCTTAAGTAAATTAGCTTTCGTTTGCATTTCATTCCATTTTATAGTAATTTAAAAACAAATAGGTACAATCGTCGCGACGCTCGCAAGCGTCGCGAAGAGCGCAACACGGAGCGCGAAGCACGACGTGTGTATGAGAATGTGCCCGCATAAGCGGGCAGATTTTTTTTCTTTTCTATCCGTCATAATTAAAATTTTATTTTAAATAATTTGAGTTTTATAGGAATAAGAGTATCATGAAATGAATTTTAAATACTTAACCGAACGAAGTGTGTTAGAACTGGTTAGAACGTCATGCACGATGTTGCATTTGAATTTTTTTCTTCTAAACTACTTTAGATTCTCAAAAGAGGGAATTTATTATTTATAATACAATTGATTCTTATATCGTAATTGATTAAAATAATTTTATTATATTTAATTTTAATGAAACATGTTTACCATAATTTATATAAATACATGTTTTGCGTTATAAAAAAAACAGTGGTTAATAATATTCTTCTAAAAATTTACTACATTTACAATTGCATTAGATGTTTAAGCGAGGTTTATCCTTTTAGAAATACTTAAGAAATTTATAGTTTTATAATAATACTTAAAATAAACAATTAAACAGTTTATAATGACTAATTAACTAATTTCACGATGATAAATAAGTCGGTTCTTTTCAATAATACTGTACACAACTATAAATATGGTATTTAAAAAAAAACAACAATTAAACATCATAACAACTGTAATTTTAGTTAATTAACTACAACTGTAGTTAATTTTGAAAATAATCTAACAACTATTATTTTTTATAAAACAAAACAGATGTTGTAATTATTTAATTTATAAAATGTAAGAAAACATTTTTTATAAATGGGGGATTTCATATCAAGTTGAACACACTTTCGAAACCGATGTCATCTTATCGGGCTCAAACTTGCACAAACTCACAAAGTTTAGTCCTATTGATGAGTAGTTACCACACCAAATTTTAACGAGATCGGTTAAAAGTTTGCCGAGTTGGAGAGGGTGGAATTTTAACATTTTGGTCAAACAGACCCTGTTTCGGATCCATGTAACTAATAACCTATAGCTTTTAAAAAATGTTGTCCACCACGTTTTCGACAGAATTTTCTTCAATCTTTTTAAAAACTATATATATAAATATTTTTTAATCTAAAATTTGACCGATTTTTTTGAAAATCAAAAATATTTTTTTCTTTTTCTTTTCTTATAACATTCTAACCAGTTCTACAACACGTAATCGTGCACGACGTTGCATTTCAATTTTTTTCTCCTAAACTACTTTTTTGCCCATGATGAAATTTACAGAACTTGTAAAGCACATGAAGACCTTTATTTGTCAACAAAATAAAAAACAATAAAAAATTGCGTTTTTTTAAAAAAAGCGATTTTTGCAAATACAATTCAGTTTTGTGATCACTTGACATGGTCGTCATCTAACAACGTTCGAGAGCTAAGGTCATGGGTGTTTCGAGATACTCGACGTTAATTTTGATAGATAACCAAGTCTCAGCTCAATCTTGGACCTCAAGGTTCTGAAAGGAAAAGATCTGAGCTTTCTTTTGACTTAAAAAAAATAATAATCGTCCCTTTTTGAGAAAAAGTCAAAAATATTTTTTATTTTCAAAAAAAAAAAATTGGTCAAATTTTGAATTAAAAAATATGTATATTTTTTTGTTAAAAATTGAAGAAAAATCTATCGAAAACATGTTGGACAAAATTTTCTAAATGCTATAGGTTATTAGTTACATGGATCCGAAACAGGGGCTATTTGACCAAAATGTCAAAATTCCACCTCCTCCAACTCGGCAAGTTTTTGACCGATCAGGTTCAAATTTAGTGTGGTAAATATATATAGTTTCGCTAGTTTCTGGGGTCGCGAAAAAAATGCTTATTATTCAATAAAATAATGTTAATAATAATGTCAATAAAAATTATGTTAATGAAAACTCTTAAAGTATTAAATTTCCTCTATTACTTAGATGCATTACAATTGATGTAAATAAAAACAAAAAATTATTTTGATAATGTTAGTTTTCTATAATATTTTGTATATGTCCAGTCCCAGATCTGGGCTCGACTAGTCTGTGAAGACGATAAGAAAAGCAATGATTTTTAATAGTGTTAATTTCATGTTTTGTATAATTTTAGACACTGACAGTTTTTCGAAAATGGTGAAAAAAAATGTTGCTGATTGAAACTTAAAAATTTTTATGGTATGCATTACGGACCAGTTCCAGATCTGGGCCAGACTAGATGGTTAAGACTAAACAGTCTAGACGATGTCAGATCTGGGCCAGATCTGACATCAGACTGCCAGAAAATTTTTCCACACGGGACTCTGGAAGTTAATGATTTCCCTTTGCAAAGATTTCCCTTTACAATTCTTTCCATTTGCAAAAATTTTCCTTTTCAATGATTTCTCTTTACAATAATTTTCCTTCTTCAGTGATATTTAAAAACGAAAACTTTTGGAGAGAGTAGGGCGGAACATTGCTTGAGAGGGAGCAGTAGAAGAGGAAATAGATCTGTCATCTGCGCGCAGTGGAGGGGACGTTCGCTCCCGTCAGTAGACCATTGTCTGGTCGGGAGCGAAAAGTATACTGTCCAATAGAAAGTCTATTACCTGAATCTTTCAAACATGGATCCTCACCGAGAAAACTGACCCAATCCAAGGTTGAATAATGATAGAAAAATTTAGCTTTATGCTGTTCGTACCGATGGGCAGAAGGTCTCGAACTGTTACCCGAAAAACATCTCTTTCTCGTCGAGAGGTGTTCGTGAATTTTCAAAGAATCTTTATCGGGAAATAAAAACTTTGTATCGGGATGTGTATCTTCTAAATTTATTTTTTTATTTTTCTTCAAATTTAAAAAAAAATTAGTGAACTTTATTAAATTTTTAAATAAAACGGTTATCAATAGCACACATCATCTGTTTCTGTAATCACTAGACTTTGATTGCATATCTTAAAGTGAAAGATATTATTCCTTATCGGTAATAAATTGACATTACAAATGTCGCATGACTTATTATACTTTATTAGAGACTACTAAATTTACAATTTTTTTTTTTTATGTTATGTATTTTAAGTAAAAATTATTTCAGGAAGAAGAATCACTATTAGCATTTCTCAAGAATGTATTTATCACATAATAAATCAGTATTAGTATTATCTTTATTATATCTCGCCCAAGTTTTCGGATTACGCGCTCATCCTCTGGTCGAAATATCTCAAGGGTTACTTCAAGGAACTATACTCGAAACACGAAATGGACGAAATATCTCAGCCTTCCTTGGCGTTCCTTATGCTCAACCTCCTATTGGAAAATTAAGGTAAAATTCAAATGCTATTTTTTATACTATTCATAAGAAATAGATTATAAATATTTTACCATAAAATGTATTCAAAAGTAAAAAAAAAAATAAATTCAGGAAGATAACTGCCCACCTGGCCCCCAGTTGTTATAACGCTGATGTAATTAAAAATTCTCATTAGTGTCTTGTGCTAGTATTCTGACTGTGCATTTTTCAAAAAATAAACATGGCTGTATAGATTACCTCTAATCTATCATTCTGTCTCCTCATTTCAATATCCATTTTTTGAGACTGAAAAAATATTGTTCGAGGGGTCATTTAGCCAGGAGCGTTTCTCGATGGCAGGAGAGATGTTGACTCTCTATTTTTTATAAAAAAAACAATTTGTTTAACTAAAATGGAAAAGTCTCGGCGAGAGTAGACACGTGGATGAGAACAGGGTACCGACAATATTTAAATATGAAAGAGAAAATGAGTGCACAATACTTACATTTAGCCCTATCCGACTAATGGGAAAAGTAGTTGTCGCTTACAAATTTCGGGTAAAAGCGATTTCAGGTATCATATCTAGGTGCTCGACCCCCACAATTGAGGGTCCTTTGTATCGTCTGAGTCAAGCTCAAGCTTTGCAATCAACTCCTTTTCATATTACGAAGACTTATCTATCTCTTCCTCTTTTTAATTAGAATAAATTGAATATATACGTTGAATGTGGCATATCATTTCCGCAGTATTTTTCGACGCTAAAAACGAATGAGGCCTCTATTTGGTGCTATCTAGTCCAGTTTAATAGATATTTACAAATAAATTTTTTAATAACTTTGTATATTAGTAGATTTAGTATGATCGAATAAATTAAACAATAAATTAGAATAAAATTAAAATAAAATATTAATAAAATAAATAATAACAAAATAATAAAAAAATAAAAGTAGAATAAAATTAAATAATCAATTGGCTTCACTTCATTCTAACAAATAGACGCTTTCTATAACGATTTTAAAAATTTAGTTATTTAGAAAATTATTTTCAGGACAACTGGACATGAGAAACAACATCGCGGTGATTATGATGTTTTTATCTATTAAACTAAACCAGATTAGCACCAAATAGAGGCTTGATTCGTTTTTAGCATTGAAAAATACTGCGGAAATTATATGCCGCGTTCAACATATTATTTTTTCCTAAATCTTTAACATGTCAATCTTTTTGATGCATCTTCATTTACAGTTTGTTCTAGTTTTAAATCTACTGGTACACGTGAGAAAGAATTAGACATTCTCTTTATTCCAAACATCCCTCTTTTGAACTCTTCGGCAAGTTGTGGATGTTTTTGTTCAACTATTAAAAAATTTTAATGGTACTTTAATAGCCATCGTGCTTAATTATTTTGGGTAAACATGAAAAACAAATTGCATAACTTAGGGATTATAAATTTGTATAAATCAAAATTTCCTACGCAAATGCTTCTAGCAAATATTAAATAATAAAATTTCAATCTGCAAATTCAATGTACATCAAATAATACTGTGCTGTTTTTCCATCCATTCCATTCAGTGTCTTTTTTTTTTTAAATCTGAATACTTTTCAATTACTGCTGAAAGATCTCTATCGGTTAATTCATGGCTAGATAACTTTTTTGACTGCATTTTTATTAAAGAATCTATGACATTTTCGGAAATAGTTCTCCCACGGGTTTCCATGAATTTTTTAATATGTAAAACTTGTAAACTTAAGGGGCTATGCTAGTTTCTCGGACGAAAAAAACAGTAATTTTTGAAGATTTTAAAAAAGAAAACTGCAAGTTTAATCTTTCTAAAAATTTTTGCAGTATATTGTACATGTCTTCACGTATTTATCATAAAATTTTCGTCAAAAAACATAACATTGAAAGCGGAGTTACAAGGCGAACCGCATAGGTTCTTTAAAAAAAATTGAAATACGGGTGACACTGTCGGCCCTGCCAGAATGCTTGAAAAAAGAAAAAATTTGTTAGTAAACTACATAAATTTCTTTAGAGGATGGACCTCTAGCTTTTGAAAATATTAAAAATTATAAAAATAGCGTAGTTTTGAAAAAAAATGTCAAATTTTGCTTAAAAAAACGTTGGTTTTTGTTTATAAAAGTTGTAATTTTTTATATAATAAAAAGTTGGAGGTCCATCCTCCGTAGAAACATATAATAAAAACTGTGTAAAAATTTGAAGTCAATCGGATGATTAGTTTTCGAGCTACACCGTCACCCGATTTTAAAAATGTAGTTTTGACATAAACGCATGTAAAGTTTTCAACGCAGATTTGATTGGCTATAGATATTCTCTTCTTATTGCTCGATTTGATTACCTGTTTTACTCTGGAGCCTTTTTTATGGTTGTATGAAGGTTTTTCATTCATTTTAAAAGTTGTTTCAAAATGTTTTTTTGTCTGTATTCTAGCCCGCAATTATCTTAGCACTAATGAACAGTGCCACTTTAAAGTTCTCCCATTTAAAAACTATTAGAGATATCGATTAAAAATTTTGAGTACTTATTTTTACGATAATTAGCTATGGAAAATGCAAAAAAGAAAAAAATCTTTTTTTTGAAAATGAGAAACTATCATAGCCCCTTAAGGAAATCAATGTTTGCCGCTTATAAAACCGTTTACCGCGCCACTAGCTAACAAATTGCTTTCGACCATCATATGAGTTAATCCGCACAGTAAAGCAGTAAAGTCATAAATTTTTCCTAAGCTGACCCTATCGATATCTATACCTGTGTCCAGAGCGCATCTAAAATGAGTCTAGTGCGCATCTTGTAAATACAAAAACGCGTCTACTGCGCATCTAAAATTAGTCTAGAGTGCAGCTAGTACAAGATCGAGTCTTATACTGCACATATATAGTTAGCCTAGTCTAGTCTAAAAATAATGCATATGCAAAGAAAAATATTCAAATAAATTGCTTTGAACCTTCCCAATTGTTTTGAATTTTCCCAAACATATATGTATTGCAAGCTTTGAAGGACTTAGCTTTTTAAGCCTGTTGCAGCATTTCACGGAAACATGTAAACAAACACAGAAAAATAGCAAAATCTGTGGAATGCCTTAAAATCCGCCATTATGTCCACGTCTTAGCAATACGCGGTGTTTGAGGCCGCAAAAATAATATATTCGAAGTATCGTTTTTTTTATAGAGTTTTTTTCGATTGTACGACAGGGGCTATCTGTTTATTTCTTGGAAAAACAAAATTGTTTGGCTAAAACGGGAATTTTTACAAGTTATGTGACGCGGGTTTGAGGGGTGCGGGTGAGCAATACTTACATTTTGCCAAGTCCCTAACCAAGGAAAAAAGGCACAAAACTTCACTTCAAGGGTGCACCCCTCAAACCCGCGTTTCAACACTTGTAAAAATTCCCGTTGGAAACAAACAAATTTGTTTTTCCAAGAAATAAACAGATAGCCCCCCTGTCGTACAATCGAAAAAAACTCGATAATGCACTTCAAAGCCCGAGCACTTACGAAAATCGTGTAAAAAAAGAAGTTTGAGAAATCGCGTACTACACATGAGCTAGTTACTTGAATATAGTTACTGGACCTGTCAGCTGTTTCGCAGGGTCGCCAATTGACCATTATTACTACAGTAATAATAAAGGTAACAAATGTCAATTGGCGACCCTGCGAAACAACTGACAGGTCCAGTAACTATATTCAAGTAACTAGCTCATGTGTAGTACGCGATTTCTCAAACTTCTTTTTTTACACGATTTTCGTAAGTGCTCGGGCTTTGAAGTGCATAGCGAGATTCGGAAAATTTTTCTGAGTGAGTGAAGCACCCTTGGAGTGAAGTTTTATGCCTTTTTTGCTCGGACAGGGACTCGGCAAAATGTAAGTACTGTTTATCCGCCCCCTCAATCCGCGACTCCTCACTTGTAAAAATTCACTTTTTAGTCAAACAAATTTCTTTTTGCAGAAAATAAGCAGATAGCCTCTGTCGTACAACCAAAAGATTGTCGATAAAAAAAAGCGACACTTCAAACACATCATTTTTGCGACCTCAAACACCGCGTATTGGTAATA